>WOXC01007701.1:0-283541 GCA_011680675.1 Gymnobelideus leadbeateri | reverse complement strand
TTAAGTTTCTCAAGATATAGATTTTAGATTTGTTAGCTATCCTGTTCATCCTCCTCTGAGTTTCCTCTAATTTGTCCGTGTTCCTCTTAAAATGCCTGGCCCAGAACTGAACATGATATTCCATATGTGGTCTGACTAATGCACATTATGGCAGTTATTTCTATCCATAACTGAGTCAGTAGACCATTCCTGTTCACTTGCCAGTTTCCAAGACATCAGGCTCTCCCAAAGACTTTTGGGAAGATAGCTAGTCTTCCCACTCAGGCAAGATGGCTTATGATGATTCCGAGAGTTCTACCATTCCTCATACTCTAGGGTCACTCTAGAATCTATGAGGTTCATTCATGCCTAGCTATCCTCAAACCTTATGGCAAGTGCACCAGCTCCATCCAAAACTCCAGTGACCACTTATGCCCCATGGTGTTTACAAAACAAATGATCTCCTTACAGTTCTTTTATTCACTCTTGAACATACTTTAGGACTATCTGTATAGAGGGGGAAGGGAGTCATTTAACATTCCTTATACCATGCTCTACAGGACACTTTGCTGCAGATGATGTAGCCTCTAGAGTCAAGAGTCTGAATGAGAACATGGAGTCCCTTCAGGCCCGGGCTGCCCAGCGACAGCATGACCTGGAGGACAATGTACAGCTCCAACAGTACCTTGCAGATCTACATGAAGCAGAGGCCTGGATCCGTGAGAAGGAGCCCATTGTGGACAGCACCAATTATGGGGCTGATGAGGAAGCTGCTGGGGTAGGTTTGAACAGAAGGTCAGGGAACCCCAACCAGAAGGAACCAATCTCCTCCAGTGGGTCATTCAGTGCTTAAGGGCCTGAAACTGAAACAAGTGAACAACAACAAAAAAGTAAAATATTTAAATATAAGCTATATATAAGCAAAGCTATACTAGCTTTAAATAAATAGCTTTAATGTTTTTGAAGGACTTTGCATATGTTATTTCCTTTGATCCTTACACTAGATCTGTGAGGTTAGTTCTATTGCTGTTGTTCAGTCATATTTGACTTATGAGGTCCATGGGGTTTTCTTAGCAAAGACACTGGAGTGGTTTGCCATTTCCTTCTCCAGTGGCAAACAGAGTGACTTGCTCAGGGTCACACAGCTAAGAAGAGTCTCAAGTCAAATTTGAACTCAGGTCTTCCTGAATACAGGCCCAATGCATCACCTAGCTGCCCCCAGGTGCTATTTTTATCCCCTCTTATAGATGAGGAAACTAAGGGCAAGAGAAGGAAATGATTTACCCATCACTAGTAAGGGTCTGAGGGACAATTTAAACTTAGGTCATCTTAAGTCCAAAACTCTCTCACATACGCCAGCTATCTCTGCTTGTGGGAATCTATCTTAGGATCATGGATGCAGCTACGGAAGAGATCCTAACACTCCTCAAATCCAGCCATTTTTTTGGTTGGTGGAGAAAATGGAGGCCAAGAGATGTTAATGACTTGACCAAGGTCACTTAGGCAGTTAGTGACAGAACCATGATTCCAAACCAGGTCCTCTGACTCCAAATCTTGTTCTCTTCCCACAGCATGAACAGCTCCTTGAGTTTAGAGCTAAACAAGGACTTCTCAAAATCCTTGCCATTTAGGGATGATTTTGATAATGGCCTGTTTCTCTCCCTGGCAGTAGTGGAGACACAGGGTTAGGGATATAGCACCTGCAGCTGCTCCACAATGTCTTCCCAGTAAATACACAAAACTCCCCTGTAAGCTACTGAAGAATAACCTCTAATATTGCATCAGCCAACTACAGCCCACATTTGCATTCCATGCATCCACAAGGGACCTAAACTTTGGAAAGATTTAGACATGCCCCATCTTCCATTAGCAGGACTCAGTTATGGAATCAGTGCTGGTCAGGCCCTCACCTTCCTTGTCTGCTTCTTCTCACATTGCTGCAGGAGATATGACCTCTAGGGTCACTATTAACTCCCAAAGATTCTTTGTTATGAATTCCCATCTAGACTTGAGGACCCCAGCAACTCTTCTGTTTCTATAGAGACAGTAAGCAAAGTCACATCTGAGATGAGTCCATTGCTTCACCAGGGCTAGGTAAACACCGAGTCATGGGATTGTGAATTAAGACTGGCAGAGACCTCAGAAAATTCCAAGTCTCAATCAAGGATCAGTTCATTCACCACCACCTCTAGAAAGGCTTTTCTGTTTCCTTTTAGTTAGTTCAAAAGGTTATTAAACTTTTTTTCGTGCCATGGATCCCTTTGGAAATCTGGAGAAGTCTAGGAACTCTTTTTTTCAGACTAATATTTTGGAAATAAAATATGGGCTTGGAAAGGAAACCCACTATATTGAAATACTGTTGCCAAAATGTTTAAACAAAACAATCCAGCCCTCCCTCCTTCCCTTTATCTTCACCTCTCCTCTGGCCCCTGAATGTCTTATTTTCCCCTCCAGCAACCCCTCAACTCCCTCTGACAACTTTCCTTTGTGTCTAGGCTCTTCTGAAGAAGCATGAAGCCTTCCTGGTTGATCTAAATGCCTTTGGAACCAGCATGCAGGCTCTGAGGGAACAGGCAGAGGCATGCCGGGTAAGTGGGGGATGATGGGGATTTGCTGCTCTACCAAAAAGCAAAATGGATTCGATTGAGTACTGGATCCTATTTCTCACTGGTACCAGGTGCCATTATAATTCATCTACCAGGATGGGGGCCACGGGGAAAGAATGTCCTCTGCCTTCAAGAATTCAAAGAGCTGCCTTATGGAAGAAGAATTATATTCGCTCTATCGTTCTCAGCCCCAGAGGACAGAACAAGACAAGTGGATAGAGATTGCACAGGCAGATTTAGAGGCAATAATAAAAGGACAACATTTCTTAAAATCAACTTTCCCCAAGTGGAATGAGCTTCCTCTGAAAATACTGAGCTTCTACATTGAGAAGCCTCCAAAGTGAAGGCTGGATATAACTTCTTGCCAGGGATATTGCAAATGAGATCTAGTTCATATATAGGTTGGACTAGTTGGTTTCTGAGGTTTTTTTTTAAATTCTGAGCTTCTGCATTTCATTCAGTAGTTCCTGCTTTATTCAGAGGAAGGAAACAAACAGTCCCTGCCTTTGGGGAGCTAAGCCTAATGGGAGAGATGGGAACTCAAAGGAAATCAACATAAGAAACAGACTGAGGGACAAACAAGCCAAGATGAGTCAACCAGCACTGATTGAGAGATCATTATGTGCCCATCTCTGCACTCTGGGCCACGAGTTTGCATAGAAATAAGTCTAAATGAATACCCTCTGGACCATAAAAAGATGCTTTGAGAAGATGCAATAATTGTATGATTGCTGAAATAAAGTGAGGCAGGGAAGTTTGGGAAAAGATTTGTCTTGAAGAGAATTTTTAAGAAGGGTAGGGACGTGGTTGTTCCAGAGGACAGTCTCTGTTCCCTCTTGTATTCTTGATCCTTAAATGTCTGGTAAAAGTAGGAAATAGAAAAAGTCTCTTGCCATGAGAAAAAAGATATTTATATACAATAAATAAAAGATATCTTTTACAATGCTTACCTTATCTTCTCAAGTTCTTTTTTCAGTCTTAGATCTGAACCAGATCCTTCCTTTAGACAATCCATACTCCATTTTCCCTCTAACATGGGAGTCGGCAGAAAAATTCCAAAAAGCCACAGGGATTGGGATCCTCCATTTTAAAAGCTGTTTGGTCATGACTTTTTTTGAATTTTCTGCTGACCCCCATGTTAGTAATACCCAGCTAAAAGTTTAAATCCTACTCTGCAAAGAAAATAAAAGTCTAATCCTATTGTGCAGATAAATATGACTATTTTATCCACGTGTGACTGTATCACTCCTATATGGTCAAGAAGAAAGAAATTTATCAATAACCTCAGTTCTGCATTGCATTGTTATTGGTATAGAGGGAATTGATCTTGATGAGACAAAATGAATGGAAATAAAAGAACTGCTCATAAAGTTGGCTAGGTCTGTGTTATAGGTGCACGTTAGAATATAAGGTCTTTTGGAGAAGTAATTATTTCTTATTTGTCTTTGTATGCTGACTTTTTTTTAATCTAACACAGAGTTTTGCCTATAGCAGGTACTTAATAAAGGTTTGTAGATTTGAAGCACTTCCATTTTTTGACAAACTTCTTTGGCTTTGGATCACATTTAGCAACAAGCTATACCTGTGGAAGGGGCTGCTCAAGAAGAACGGGTCATAGCTTTATATGACTTCCAGGCCAGGAGCTCCAGAGAAGTCACCATGAAGAAAGATGATGTATTAACTCTCCTCAGCTCTATCAACAAGGTGACATGCTTAACCCTCACCTCTTCTAGTCTCAAACCCAAGAGTCCCTCAGTCACCAGCTCATGTGGTAAATCATGTAGCCCCAATTGCTCTCCTCCTCTTTTCCAATCCCCACAAAGTGGGAAACTTTGTCTTCTTCCATGTGTCTGTTTCCTCATGGTGCCATATTGGATAGTAGGGAGTTATAGGCAGTGACTTAAAGGTTGTACATTTTATTCCAATTCTTCGTTTCCCTTAGCCTGATATCCTTTCGAGAAATGAGTCCAATGGCTCAATGAAACACAGACATCTACCTATCTTGTATTTTTTTTTCAAGAGATTGTTAGTGTCTTAATGGTTGGAGAGTTTTGTATTAAAACCAGGAAGACATGGATTTAGGTCCCGTTACTGACAAGTATTGGTTGTATGATCCTAGTCAGGTCACTTAATCTTTTAGTGTTCTAGGCTAGTGATGTCAAACTTAAAGAAAAATGGATCTTTGTGGTCCATATTGACTTAGAAAACCACTAATTAACATTATCTACCTTGCATTTTTATTTATTTTGCCAAACATTCCCCAATTATATTTCAATCTGGTTCATGCTTAGACAGCCCTTTCAGACTATAAATTGCTTACCTGAATTAGCAGAAGCATCTCCTTTTTTCCCTTCTCCCCACCACACCCTCATTGACAATTAAATTAAATTACCAATGAAATGCCTTGCCAGTCACTATTCCTGCTTATTCTTGAAGGGTTTTCACAACTGATATTCATTCATCTTCACAAATCTCTGGGAGGAAGCAGGAACAGAAGGGTTTGGGATTTACTAAGAAGATAGGGTGGTATGATAGGGAGAGCACTGGAGTTAGAGCCAAGACACTTAGATTTACCTCCTGCCTTGCTGTGTGTCTCTTGATATCTTCTTTAACCTTTCTGAGCCTCAGTTCCCTCATCCATAAAATGGGGATAGTAAAACTTTTTCTCCCTACTGTGTGATTATTATGAGGAAAGCATTTTGTGCTGTATAAATTTGAGCCATTGATCCATAGCTTAATTTAAGTCTTAAGTAAGGTCCCATGAATCTTGAAAGAGACCTAGGTTTAAAGTCAGAAGACCTAGGTTCTTGTTTGAACTCTATTATTAATCAGTTAAGTGGCCTTAAACAAGTGACTTTCATTTTCCACCAAAGGAGATGAGTTAGGTAACCATACAGACATCTTATGTGTTTGAGAGCATATATTTTGCCACACTTTCCTTGAGGAAACATATTAATTAATCAACCAAAAGTTAAATTTCTGGACCTCAGGGTAGGACCATTCCAGAGAGCATTCACACAAGTATAAAGACACAGTAGCCCATATTTTCTTAGGATATTGAGAAAAATTAAAAGCAGCTGATTAATGAGCTTTTCCTTTGCCTCTCATACTAGTTACATCATCAGTCTCATAAGCTTTAGGTATCAGGAAGTCTAGACTAATGCCCTCCCACATGGAATTTGACCTTCCTTCTATGAGTAGGTTTGCCCCATTTTGTGAGGGACTCTCTCTAGGCTCTGACAACAGATTTATCTTATTCTTATGAGGTTTAATCCAAGTTCAGAATAGTTTCCAGATACCTGTTACATATGAACTTTTAGAAATGGTGTTGACAATCTAGACTGTATTTGAATAATAATCCCCACGAGGATAAGTAGACTTCAAACCATGTAATAAGAGGATTTGTTGAAGGAATTGAGGCTGTTGAACCCAGAGAAGGTAAAATTCAGGGGAAACATGATAGCTATCTCCAAGCAACTAAAGGGCTCCCATACAAAAATGGCATTAGACTTCTCCTTGACCTAAGAGGGAAGAATTAGGAACCATGTGTAAATGTTGCAGAATCAGATTGGCTCAATATAAAGGGAAAAAAAGCCTTTCTAGGAATTAGAGCTTTACAAAAGTGGAATAGGCTGCCTCCCAAGGTAGTGATTTTTCCTTTGTTGGAAGTCTTTGAGTGGATGCTTGAAGAACACTTGTCAATACTGTGGACAAGATTACAACTCAAGTGGAAATGTAAACATTCCCTTTAAACTCAGAAATTCTATGATTCCATTGTCTTCCATCCAAGTCCACTTTTGAACTCTGAAAAAATGGAAAAAATGTAGTCAAATGTTCAACTATATTCTGCTTACCCTGGCTAATAGATTCTGCCTATATCTGGAGATTGGGATCCTCTCCAGTTATGTCCCATTGAGCTACTTTTGTTACGAGCCATGTGTGGGATTTTGTTATCTTTCCAGGACTGGTGGAAGGTAGAAGCTGATGATCACCAGGGCTTTGTCCCAGCTGTATATGTTAGGAGATTGGCCCGGGATGAGCTCCCCAGGCCTGAGAGGCGGCGACGAGAAGAGCCAAGTGACATTGCCCAGCGCCAGGAACAAATTGATAACCAGTAAGACTTTAGAGGTTGAGAAAAAGCATCAGAAAGTGGGCAGAAATGACTCTATAACTATATCTAATGTGCCCATCCTAATATGGTCTGGTTAAAGGGATGATATTCCATCCTGGGTCATATTTCTCATAATGAATTAAAACAAACAAACAGACAAAATCCCATTTACTAATTACTTAGTATGTGTCAAACGTTTTGTTAAGTGGGAGGCCTTGTTCTCAAGGGTGCTTCCAGGCATCCCTGGAGGCTTTGGTGTACAATACAAGATAGAGCAGACATCTGCAGCAACTTAGTTTGGGGTGGGAGGAGGGTATTGTGAGTGTGTTTCGTGGTAGACCTAAGATAATGATGAATCATGGGATAGTAGCTAAATTGTTGGACTTTCTGAGTCCTTGGAACCCTAGATCCAAAACCTACCTCTTTTACTAGCTACGTATCTTTGGGTTAATTATTTCATTTCTTGGAGTCTCAGATTCCTTCTTTATAAGATGATGATAATAACACCTATAATATATTCTTATACCTGTAGTGTTGGTAAGAAAAATAGTGTTGATCTCAAATGAGATTGTTTATGTAATATAGTTTGAAAGCTATATAAATATACATATATAAATGCTATATAAATGTCAATGAATTGTTACTTAAGTACTTTTATCATATTTGACTATATATCACACTAGTCATTTATTCCTCTCTGTTTTTTCCTCCTATCTCATTCTCTCTTTGCCTTCTTCTTTCCCTTTTCTCTCCTTTGGTTTCTCTTTCTCTACTCTCTTCTCTTCCCTTCTCAACTCACCTTTTCCCTCTCTTTTTCCTTCATTCTTCTTACCTCTCTCACCATCCTTTTATTGTTTGTTCCCCTTCCCCAGATACCATTCGCTCCTGGAGCGGGCAGAGGAACGTCGGCGCCGCCTCTTACAGAGATACAAGGAGTTCCTGTTAGCCTATGAGGCAGGAGACATGCTGGACTGGATCCGAGAGAAGAAGGCAGAGAACACTGGTGTCGAACTGGAAGATGTCCACGAGCTACAGAAAAAGTTTGATGACTTCCAGACGGTGAGAAGAGACCAACCTATACACCCTGCAAACTTCCCCAGGTTTCCCATTGTCTCCTTCTGCCCCCCATTTCTTCTCTTCAAAAAGATCCTCAATCCATTTTGTAGGTATTCTCAACACCAAGAATACATGGGATCATTCATTCAGATTTCCTTCTCTCTCTGTCTCTCTCTTTCTTTGTCTCTCTGTCTCTCTGTGTCATTCTGTGTCTCTCTGTTTCTGTGTCTCTCTCTGTCTCTGTCTCTCTGTTTCTGTCTCTGTCTCTCTCTTTTTCTCTCTCCATTTTCTTCTACTGTCTTTCCTCTAGATTAGTCTACACATGGTGCAGACCCTTGGGAAGGGACAAAGCTGAAAATAGTTCCATACCCCTTCTCCTTGGGTAACTTTATACACTCATTCTTTGCTTTCTTCCAGGATCTGAAGTCCAATGAGCCTCGACTAAGAGATATTAACAAGGTGGCTGATGATCTTCGTTTGGAAGACCTTTTGACTCCACAAGGAGCTGAAGTCCAGCAGGTGAATGATGCCCCTCTCCTATTACTGATCTTTGCCCCTTTCTCTGTTATTTTTCCTGTTCCATCCAGATGAGACTCTTTTGTGTCCTTATTTCTCCCCCTCTCACTAAGTTTCATTATAGAGAGGACAACTGAGGGAATGAGGAGGGTGGGGGTCCAACTTAGAGATAGGGTAGCACTGGCTGGTGGCTAGCTGTCATTAGCTTTGATGGTAATTGGGATGATGGTAGTAGACAGGACTGGGGGTCATTTCAGGATAAATAAGACTTCTCCATTGTTAAACTGAATTTACTAAAGCAGATTCTCAAATAAGTGTGTTTATTAAGCATCCACTGTGCCAAGGGCCACATTGTTAGAGGCCTTGCATTCACAGAACCTATAGCCTGATTGATCATTTTGAACATGTTGAACATACATACATGACATGATTTAAGAGCACTCTTAAAGAATGCAGATATGGGCGGTACAAATATAGTCCATAAATCTAAGGTCAGAGTGATCTGAATGGAATGATGTTAAGCAAGGCAGGCTTGGTAAAAAAAAAGGTGCATTTTGTTCCAGGTTTTGAAAGAGGAAGGAGGGTAGAGGAGGGAAGGTTAAAAAGAAAACTAATTGACCAGGATCTGTGTTCAGAATAAAACAGAAAAAGCTATAATTTGATTCTCTTGCCGGGTACCCGAGCTGTTATAAAGCTATGGAATACAACCCTCTGCATATTTGTAGGAAGGATAGAGGAAAATCTACCTATTTCCTAGAGGGAATATCCACTTTTTTTTCCTGTGCTTTAACATTGTAGAGAAATTCAGAATTTTTCTTAGGGTAAAATATTGAACTCTACTACCACCAACAATATTTTCTCATGCATTTTTCAAAGATTTATAGTTGAGTGCCTTGAATACGGGGTCAGCAAATTCCTCCAGAATTTTAGCTTAGCTCTGCAATCAAATGATGTCTAGGAGGGATTAGAAGAGACTTCTCTGTCTTCCATGGTCAGGGAATATTCCTCCATAACAAAGCGGAGAATCAAACACAGAGATGATTCAGGGAGTCTGATTCTTGAAGAGAAAACCATGAGAATAGTGGTAAACAGACCCTCTTCTTCCATCTCCCCACCCCCACACAGAAGCACACACCAAACTCTATTCTCCAGCTCCATTTTCATGGGATTGAACTGAAACGTAGTTTGCCTCCGTTCCTTAGGAGTTAAATACCCGCTGGGACTCCTTGCAGAGACTTGCAGAGGAGCAGCGCCTGCTGCTGGGCAGTGCCCATGCCGTCCAAATGTTCCAGAGGTAAGGACTCCATTTCTCAATCCTGAAGGTAGCACAGACTGGGACCTCCCAAAGGAAACTACTCATAAGCCACTAGTTATCCTCTACCTAGTAGCACTTTCTCAACTATTAGCAACACTTTCTTAACTATTAGCGTCACTTTCTCAACTATTAGTATCTCTTTTCTCTCTGAGATCCTTTAGTCTCAGGGAAAGGGAAAGTTGAAAACCCGCTGTCTATTCAGGAAACTGCCAGCAGAGGGTGCCAGATACCACAATGGCTCTGCAGCTGTCTTCAAGGGGAAATGGGGTGGGAGGATGCCTTATTTTAAGGGCTTTTACAGTGATTTCAGATAGTGAATTCATTTGTCTTGGTCCCATAGTACCACAGGAGGAGAGGCAAGAAGCATAGGGGTATGGTCACTGTGCTCACACAGCTAGTACTTTGGTTCTGAAATACTCAGCTGACACTTAGCATGCACTGACTTCACTGTTAATTATTATATAATTATCTAGCTATCTAATCTGTCATGGATCTGTGTGTGTGTGATGATAGATATAGATATAGATATAGATGTAGATATAGATATAGATATGGATATAGATATAGATAGATATATCACCATCTATATATTGATCTATCTATCTATCTATCTGGTATTGCTGAATAGACTTCAAACCTCTCAAAGGTAGAGAACTATATCTCATGTGTCTTTGTACCCCTCGTGCCTCACACAGTGCCCTATAAATAAAAGACAATTAATAAATGCTTTTTAAAGATAGTGGTGGTAGCATTCAAGGAGACACTTTGGGACAAGGAAGACAGTGACTTAGATGGCCAGAAAAGGAAATAATCATAAAATCGGAATGTTAAGGCAGAAAACAAAAATCATCTAATCAAATATCCTTATTTTAAAAATACTAACAGCTAATAATAATAGCAACAATGGTGATTATGATAAGAAGGAGGAGGAAGAGAGGGAATTATTTATTAAGCACCAGTGCTAACTTTGTGCCAGACACTGTGCTAAATGCCTGTTAAAGATCTCATTTGATTAATAACAATTAATAATAAAAAGAATGCAATGCTTTGTGGGTTACTCTATCATCTCATCTACTCCTTATATCCTTATGAGCATATTTCATATTGTAGATGAAGAAATTGGGGTTCAAATTGATTAAGTGATTTCTCCAAGACAATAGCTAGTTAGTGTCAGAATCAGGAATAGAACCAAACCTTGAATTACTGTTCTGTGATGGTTTCCTGGGAGAGAAGCACTTGGGAAAGGTCAGTGTACCACACTAGAAGGAACATTAGTCTTGGAGCTAGAAGATTCAGGTTTGAATTCCAGCTCTGCCACTAGCTACCTGTGTGACCTGGGGTAAGCACCAGTTTCCTTATCTGTACAATGAGAAAATTGAACAAGATGACCTCTAAGGTCCCTTCCAACTTTAAATCTAAGATCCCAAGAGGTGGGAAGAAACTTTCCAGAGGAGAGTTGGTATTTCTTACCATGAACTCTGACAGAGGGGGTGGGGAGTTAATTATCCATTTCTGCTCAGGAAGGGTTAGTTCTTCGTAATGCCGTAGCATAAACCAGAACTCTGCTGGGCTTTTGCTTGCTCTCCTTGCTACCCTTTCTGAGCTCTTCATTCTCCCATTCCCCAGAGATGCAGAGGACACCAAAGAACGCATTGAGAAGAAGAGTCAGGCCCTGAAGTCTGCGGACCCTGGCTCAGATCTGTTCAGTGTTCAGGCGCTTCAGCGTCGCCATGAAACTTTTGAGAGGGACCTGGAACCTCTTGGAGAAAAGGTAAACCAAGTCATATTGCCACATCAAGCCCTGCTTCTTTTGGGCTTCTCTCGGGCTCAGGCTCCTATCTAAAGACCTTCTTCTACTTCTCTCTAATGCTTTCATTCTTAGTTTTCTTTTGCTCTCACTTTCATTCTTCTCTTCCCTTTTCCCCTAAGATAAAGTGATTCCCAAAGGAAATTACTCTTTGTCCCCCTAATTGAAAACCATATCTAAGAAAGAATTCCTATGGGTCAATAACTGGTACCCTGTACCTGAATGCTCTAGAACATCCCTTTCCACTATTTTTCTACATACTTTAGACCTGAGAGATTCTAAAGTCAGTCTCCCTAATTCTCCCAGGCTTCTGGAATTACAGAAACCTCTCTGAACTCAAACCCTCCCTTGGGCTTATTTAAAACCCCTAAAATAGATCTGGGCAGCTAGGTGGTGCACTAGGTAGAGCAATGGGTTTGTGATCACTTATCTTTGTGAGTTCAAATTCAGTCTCAGATACTTATTATCTCAGATATTTACTGTGTGACCCTGGACAAGTCACTTCACCTTATTTGTCTCAGGTTTTTTTTTTTTTTCTGTAAAATGAGCTGGAGAAGGAAATGGCAAACTACTCCAGTATCTTAGTCAAGATTGACCCCAAATGGGGTCATGAAGAGCCAGATTCAATGGAAACAATTCAACAACAGCAGCAATAACAAAAAAGTATATCTGATGACTTAATCACTTTAGGATTTAGCCAAGAGGTACTGGTTGCACAGCCTGACATTACTATATCATAACAGAGACCAAAAACAATGGAATGATCATAATAGCTAGGTAACTATTACTATAACTAAAACAACAACAGCTGGGTTACACATTAGACAGAGTGCTGAGTTTGGAGTTAGTTCAAGTCCAACCTCAGATACTGTGTGAGCCTGGATAAGTCTCGTAACCTCTGTCTGCCTCATTTTTCCCAACTGTGAAACAGGGATCATAATAGCACCTATATCCCAGGGTTATTGTAAGGCTTAAATGAGATAGTATCTCTAACGTGAAGGATACAGAGTTTTGGAAAATATAGTAAGCATTTAATAAATGCTTGTTCTTTCCCCCCCCCCACCCCAACAATAATACCAACCAGAACACTTACTGCCTATATCTATGAGTACAATATTGAGGTTTATACTATGCAATATATAGACAGTTGACAAATAATGAATAGATTGTTTTTAAGCAAGGTATTCAGATTGCAAACTCAGTCACAGTGCACTACACATTAGTAAGGTTCTCAGGAGAGCTCAGAAATGCCTCTTTGGAAGATGCAGGATCAAGTATGAGTAAAATAACAGCAGCTAGTACCATAGTGAAGCCAGAATTGTAGAGATTACATGCAGAGGAGTAAAGTATAAGAAGACTCGAAAGATAAGAAAGGGCCAATGTGCATAAAGTTTTAAATGGAAAACAGGGTATTATATATTTGATTCTGGAGATAATAAGAACTTGAAGAGATGGGTGGTGTTTTCAGAACTGTGCTTTAGGACAATCACTTTGGCATGAAGAAAAGAGACCTATTGCAATAATCCAGTCATGGGGTAATAAGGATTTATACAAGAGTGGTAGTTGTGTGAGTGGAAAGAGAGTGAATAGGAGAGATATTATAAGGCACGTAATGAAAAAATTTGAAAACAAGTTAGATATATAGAGTGAGAGGGAATAAGGAATCATGAGCCTCATTGACTGGAATGATAGTGGTGCTCTTAACATTAGGAGGAAATTTAAGGAGAGAGGAGAGAGGAAAAGAAAATGAGTTTTGTTTTGAACAGTTTGAGTTTGATATTTATGGGACATCCATTTTAAGATATCCAAGAGGCAGTTAGGGATGTGAAACTGGAGCTCAGGAGAGAAGTTAAGACTGGGTATATAGATATGAGAATTTTCTGCATAGGGATGACAATTGAATCCATAGGAGCAAATGAAATCAGCTTGTGAGGTAAGATAGAAGGAAAAAGAGTAGATGGCCCAAAATAAAACATTGTTGGGTATGGTACCCATGTTTGGTGGGCATGACAAAGCCAACAAAAGAGACTGAGAAGAGGACAGACAGGTAGGAGAAGAACTAGGAAAGAGCAGTGTCATGAAAACCTAGAGAAGAAAGAATATCTAGGAGAAGGTGATCAATAGTGTCAAAGACAGTTGAGGTCTAGAAAGATCAGAAATGAGAAAATATTAAGATCTGGAAAGTAAGTCATTGGTCATTTTGGAGAGAGATGTTCAGTTCAATGATGAAGTACAAAATCAGATTTCCAAAGGGTTTAGAAAAGAATGCAAGGAGAAAAAATGAAGAAGCCTAAAGTAGATGCCTATAGTGCTCTATATTTGTTGTTGTTCAGTCATTTACAGTTGTGTCTGGCTCTTAGTGACCCCATATGAGGTTTTCTTGGCAAAGATACTGGAGTGGTATGCCATTTCCTTCTCCAGTTCATTTTCCAGATGAGGGAACTGAGGTCAACAGGGTTAAGTGACTTCCCCAGGGTCACACAGCTAATAAGTGTCTGAGATCAAATTTGAACTCAGGTCTTTCTGACTCGAGGCCCAGAACTCCAACTACTATACCACCTAACCTGCCCTAGTGCTGTATGTACATTATCTTAAATTTGAGCTTCCTATTAGTGTAAGAAGTATTGTTATTTCCATTTTACATATGGGGAGCCTGAAGTTCAGAGAAGTTAAATGAATTGTCCATGGTTATACAACTAACTGGAAATAGAATTCAGGTTTTCTGAATGTAAAGTAACTTCGTACAAGTCTTTCAATTGCTTTCTGATCTTTAAAATGGGGGTAATAGTCATGGAATATTAAGGGTTTCAAGGGGCTTCTACTCTACCCTTACACGGGTCAGTCTATCCTCTCCAGTGGTTGTCAGTCTTTGGATATATACCTCTAACAATGGGGGTATTTCCACCCTGCCTCCAACCAAAGTAAGACAATCTACTTTTGGAAGGTTCTAATTGTCAGAAAGCTTTTTCTTTCTGTTAAACTTGACTATCCTTTCCTATAACTGCCATGACTGGTCCTGACTCTACTCTCTAGGACCGAGAGGCAAGTCTAAACTATATTCCACATGATAGTCGCTCACATACTTAAACAGAGCTATCATGTTCCCCACCCCCCGCCCCATATCTCTTCTTCTCAAAGAAATATGGACTCTGAGTTACAAAGAATCTTTTTAAAAATATTTATCGATGCTTTCTGTTTCTTACATTGCCCTGGAGATATAAGATGCATCCCATTTATCCCTCCCCTCCCTTTCCTTGAAAGCTATCCCATACGACAAATAGTTTTTTTTTTTTTTAGAGAGAGAGAAAAAAGACAGCCCAACTGATCAATACATTGAGAAAAACTGCAAATATGTGCAATGTGTGACACTCATAGACCTCCCACCTCCATAAAGGAGTAGGTTGGGGATGTAGTAGGAATCTTAATAATTATCTAATTCAACTGGTACCTGACCAAGAATCCCTTGCATGACACCTCCAATAATTAATTATGCAGCTTTTTACTTGAACATCTCCAGTGAGGTGCAATACACTGTTTACCCCCAAAGGCAGCCCATATAAATTTTAGACAGTTTTAGTGGTTAGGATGCCAAAATATACCTTCCATCTTCCACCTTTTCCTCTTCTCTTTGAGCTCTGGGGAAAAACAGAACAAATCTAAACCGGCTCCCACATGACAGTCCTCTTGCCACTAGATTCCATCAGCTTCCTTACTTGTAAGAATAATTTTTGTTTGTCTTTAGTTTTCTGTTTTTAGCTATTTTGTTTAGTATGTATGGACTAAAGCAAACATTTCCATAATATAGTATAATTTTAAGAAAAATGATTGCACAGAAAACTGCAAATCCATTATGTACAACTTGCTATTCCTTTTAAATTATAATAAAGTTATTGTATAAATGTCTTTTTTTCTTCCTGAAAACTTTTTATCCTTAGGCCAACTTCCTCTACAAAACATTGATCTTTCTTATCCTTTCTCTGACTCTGTAAATTTTCTCTCCCCAAATCTAGAGTATTTACCATTCCATACCTCTTTTTCCATCATAAATTCTATGAAATTGTGGGTCATTGCTGCCACCAAGGTTCCCATTATTTCTCCCTCAGCAACACTGAACTGAAATTTTTGGTCAGAATCAGGTCCAGAAGGATAGCTCCCTTTAGCATTTCCCTCAACTTTTGAAGGATGAAATTATCATTTCTACAAGTCACAGATTTTTCACTCCTTAGTTTTTGTCAGAGAGAGAGAGAGAGCGCTATAGCAATTGTCAATATAATTAAAGTCTTTCAGGACTACTTCCAAGGTAGTTTTAGAATATGTTTCCTGAGCTATTATTCTAATTCTTCCTTCTGCATAAGTGGTCTGTAGTATATATTCCTATGATTAAAGAATTTTTGTTTTTCTCTTCCTTGATTTTTATGCAATTTTTCTCATCCCCCTCTTAAACTCCTAGATTTCCTCACATAAATATGATACATTCTCTTAATATTCAGTGCTATTCTACTACATCTTTTATATATTGTGCTTCTCTTTAATTGGTATAGGGTTGACCCTGGCTTCTCAAATGTTATTCCAGTAGACTATAAGCTCTTTCAGGACCTTCCAAGTTAGACAGACTTGAAATATAAATCCAGTGACAGACTGTCTGATGACTGAGTATTAGCCTAGTACCTTTTGAAGAGACTTGTCATTGTGTGTCTGACTGTAGAAGTGATGCTTTTTTTTTCCTATTTTTGCCATAGCAAGCCAGAAGACTACGTTATAGAAGGGTCACAATTTACCGCGGTAGACATGCTGACACTGAAATAATTATATACTCTTCTAGCATATGAAAGGGATCCCATTTGAGCAAGGTTTACTCTTGCAAAACCAAATTCTAGTTGTGGCTGCCCTTTCTACCTCCACAAAGGGAGTAACTAGGTGGCACAGTGGATAGAACACTGGATGTGGAGTCATGGTGACCTTAATTCAATCTAGCCTCAGACATGTATGAGCTTTGTGACCCTGGGCAAGTCACAACCTCTCTTTGCCTCAGTTTCCTAACCCATAAAACAAAGATAATAATAGCATCTCCCTCAGAGAGTTGTTGTGAGGATCAAATGAGTTGTATTGAAAACCTTAAAGGGCCATATAAATGCTAGTTTTTATTAATTATATAAAATATGTGAAAGTACTTTGAATATAATTTGCTATACAAATATGAGAATTATTGTTATTATTTTAACCAAGTTGAAAATGATTGACATTTTTCATAAAAGCCACTGTAGTTTGAGGATAGTGTACTCAATATGAAGAACTTGGATGAGCATGTTAACAAGGGCACCTGAGGGCTACACTTAAGTATCATGCTAATTGCATGCTGTAATAGAACATGATTTACTAGACTAATGGCTTTTGATGAGCAGAATTCTGGCACTTTCCTAGGTGATTACTTTAGGAGAAACAGCAGAAAGGCTCATTGAGTCCCACCCAGATGCCACTGATGACCTGCGGAGGCAGCGGACAGAACTTGAAGGGGCCTGGGATAACTTGCTTCGGCACACGGAAGAAAGAAAAGATGACCTAAGTGAGGCACAGAAGCTCTACTTATTCCTCAATCAGGCCAGGTGGGGGCAGAGCCACTTGTTGGGAGCAGGGATGGGAGGTGACGATTACACAGGGGTGACCATTATGGATAAGAAATTGTTCCAGTCCAGGGCACTTCTCTGTCCTGTAACAATGCTGAGGCTAAAGGTATTGCCATTCCTTAGAAAAGGTATCAAAATAAATGCAAGTTACCTGTCAAAAAATCAAGAGGTTGGTTCTAGAAGAAAGAACCCACAAGTAGAAATAATTAAGAGATACAGTTTCAAATCCCAACTCTGGGTCACCTTACCTCTCTGAGACTCTGAGCAGGTCAGCTTATTAGATGGCCTCTAAGGTGCCTTCTGGCTTTAAATCCATCATCCTATGGTTTTAGGAAGGGGTTAGACTGATGAATTCCATAAACCTATTAATTTTATTCTATCTAGTTTACAAATGGAGCAACTAAAGACAAGCAAAGTCAAGGAACTTGCCAAAGTTCCTATATGTAATACTCCTAAGATCTAGATTTGAAACCCCAATCTTTTAGCTCCAAATTTCATGCCAATTCTATGATATGCCTAAACCACACAGTTATACTACCTACCTTACTGAGTTGCTATGAGGAAAGTTATTTGGGAATCTTAAAGAACTATTAAAATGTGAGATGTTATTTCTAGAGAAGTTATAAGGTGAGTGAGAAACAGGTTTTACATTTGGCTTCTAAAGATCTAATGGTCCTTTTTCACTCCTTACCCTTCTTGACCTCTCTGCAGCATTTAACACTGTTGATTGCCTAGGTCACCTGGACACATTTCTCTATGGGTTTTCATGAGTCTACTTCCTCTTGTCTCTTTTCCTAATTGTCTATCCCTAATTCTGTTCCTTCACAATATCCTTTCCTAGGTCATTATTCACAACATGCCCCTTAATTACAGATATGCCACCCCAAGGCTCTGCCTCTCCCATTTCACCTTATGAATACAATTATTATTTTTTCACCATAGGGAAATACTGACATGGATCAATGGCATTCGTGGGCCTGTGTCATCAGTAGAATTGGCTGAAGACCTTACAGGGACTGAGATCTTACTAGAGAGACATCAGGTAGGGCCATATCCATTGACGATATTTTCCTTTGAAGTATCTGTTCTGGTTCTGGCTAGGTTCATCTTTTGATATTAATTTTTTCTTCCTCCCAACTGGTAGGAACACTATGATGAGATGAAAGCTGAGGCTCCTACTTTCCAGGCCCTGGAAGACTTTGGTATAGACCTTCTGAGTAGTGGGCACCGGGCTGGGCCTGAGATAGAAGGGAAGCTACAATATGTGAAACTTGAAAGAGATGATTTGGAGAAATCTTGGGAGCGGCGAAAGAAGATGCTTGATCAATGTCTGGATTTCCAGGTATGGCCAGTTTCTGTTCCCAGAACAATAAATTGGATCTTGGCTTTGATCAGTCATACATATATAATTTGTGTTCACTGAGAGATCTTCCTATAATACTGGCCTTCCTCTGTGGTTTGCAGAGATTCAGTTCTTGCTTATCCCCTTTGTGAGCTGATAATTCCTCTTAACCTCAGGTTTGACACTCCCTCCTCAAACTATAGATAAAAGAACTAAAAAGAAAGGGATTAGAATTGGCTAGAGAGTGGGGTGATTGTGTATTCAAGTATGTTGAATTATGTGTTTCCAGCTGTATTCTAAAGGGAAGGGAGAAAGGAAGAAAGGAAGGAAGGAATGAATCACAGAAGGAAAGACTTACAATGTGTCAAGCATTATGATAAGTGCTAGGGATTCAAATACAAGCTAAAAAAGAAAGTCTCTGACTTCAAGGAGCTTACATTCTACTAGGGGAAGACAATATATGGAAGGGAACTGAAAAATATAGGGGTGGAAGTGGGGAGGTTTAAAGTTCAGAAGCCAGGAATAGCACCAGGATGAAATGAAGGCCAACCAAGAACATCCCCCCACCAAAACAAAAATGGAAGAAGGACTCCAATAGGAACTCACCAATGGGAGGAGGAGACAGGCCTTGCAGAGTTACAGATTGAGAAGCTGCAGGGGAGGATGAGTGTTCTAGCATAAGAAGATCCCAGGCACTGAAGGAAGCTCCAGGATAGAGGGAAGAAAGAAGGAAGATAGAGGCATGAAATGAAAGAAATGAACCTAGAAAAATAGCCAGACTCTAAGAGGGCATTACATACTAGAATGACAATTCTATTTCCCTTGATGTTAATCCTATTTATTTATGCAGCACATCAGGAACTATGATGTTGACTTCTGAATGTGGTGACTCCACTGTCATTGTTGGAGAAAAGACTGCGTTATAGAAAAATTAACAGACTTTTTCTTTTGATTCCCATAGCTATTCCAGGGAGACTGTGATCAAGCTGAGAGCTGGATGGTGGCCCGAGAGAGTTCCCTGAGGACAGAGGAGAAAAGCTCCCTAGATAGTCTGGAGGCCTTGATGAAGAAGCGTGATGATTTAGATAAGGCAATCAATGCCCAGGTATACAGACCGAACTATGTCTTTGATGTCTTGATCCCCTGGGTGCCATTCACTATGTCTGCATGAAGGGTTAGCCTAGAGTACTAGGATTTGGGAAACTGGGGTGAGACCAGCTAAACAATCTGCTTAATGGCTAGAACCAAGGAAATGAAGAGACAGGGTCAGCTAGAGTCACACTCATGATTTTCTGAGTGGGGGAGTAAGAAAAGACTAGAGAGAGAATTGAGGCAACTGACTTTTGAATCCCAACTCCATTTACTCAAATCATCTTGCTGAGGTGACTCAAACTCTTTGAAACTCAGTGTACTCATTTGTTAAATTGGGGGATTAGATTGACTTACCTCTAAGTGTCTTTCTTTCTCTAAATCCTATGATCTTCTCTAAACCTCAGTTTCCCTGTACAGAAATAAGGAAACTAGTACTTGTACTACCTATTTCTCTAGTTTGTTGTGGGGAATTCTTAATATTAATATTCTCTAAATATTAAAGAAGGAGGGAGAAACTAGGTGGTGCAGTGAACAGAGCACTGACCTTGGAGTCAGGAGTACCTGAGTTCAAATCCAGCCTCAGACACTTAACACTTACTAGCCGTATGACCCTGGGCAAGTCACTTAACCCCAATTGCCCTCCAAAAAGCAAAAAGAAATATTAAAGGAGGAAAGAAACATTTGTCAAAGGCCTGCTATGTGCTGGCGCTGTGCCAAATGCTTTACAAATATTCTCTCATTTGATCCTCACAACAGCCCTAGGAGGTCAGTACTTTTATGATCCCCATTTTACTGAATAAAGTTAGTCAGGAAGAGTGACTTTCTCAGGATCATACAATTAGCAAATGTCCATAATCAGATTTAAACTCAGTCTTCTTAAATCCAGGCCCAGAGCTCTATCCACTGCAACCCCTTAGATGCCCCTCATTAAAAGATGGAAATAGACAATGTCTATATCTGTACCTATATCTATATCTAATCTATATCTATCCATATCCATATCTATATCATGTGTGTATTCATATCTGCATGTGTATGTATGTATGTATATAGAGAGACAGAGAGAGAGAAAGAGATGATATAGAGTACTCAGGGATCTCATTAAGGCTTGATTTGGGGAGTCAAGTTGCCTCTTGAGTGAAAGGTTATGTTTTCAGTCTCCCTAGTTAGGTAGATGCTGGCCAATTGAAATTCCTGTTCAGATTAGGGTTTGGAGTATCACTAACTTATAGTTAGAACAGATTTCATAAATTCTTAAAATTATCCAGTTCTTCTAAATTTATGTTTCATTTCTAGAGCATAAAGATATATAGGGAAACCCTTAGTTAAGCAATATATCTATAATTTATCAATATCATATGCTTTATGTTATATCTTATGTTATAGCTAGATATGTTATACGACACATTAAATACATGTGTTATATATATTGACGCTATGTATAACATATATGCATCATATCTTATATGTCATATATACATATATTTATATATGCATACATACTTATTTGGGGAGTTAGGATGTTCAATATATCATGTATGTGTGTGTATATATGTGTGTTTATGCATGTGTATATATAATCTATTATCTAAAACTTTTGTTTGGAAGATGGGGATATATATGTATGTATACATGTATATGAAAAATATATGTGTGTATATGTATATTCATATATACAAATCCCAATTTCCAGAACAAATGAACTTTTATATAATTGTTCACTTCATAGAAGAAATCATCCTAGAATTCTAGGATTCTATTAAATCACAAGCTCTTCTGGCTCCTTTTAAATATGATGAGTTAAAAAAAATGATTTACATACATCTCTTCAAGAATGCACACAGAGTGCAGATTTATGGATCATTACTTGTAAATTTTTCATATTATTCAGTACAAATCATGAATGCCAGCTGTGTTAGGGAGTTATTAAATGGTCTTCAAATGGGAGGAAAAAAATGCTTTTTCAAACCTGGACCAGAGCCAGATAGGGCAGGCAAAAAAAATGAGGAAGAAGAAAGGAAGAAAAGATCTTTCTTGTGTGGTGTATGGTTGTTTTTGTCTCCACTCAGTGCATTCTGAAAATGAATGAATTAATGAAAAATCATTGATAATTGCTTTCTAGGTGCTAAGCCCTGTGCATACAAAAAGAAATATAAAAAGGACATGCAAAATGCAATGCAAAATGAACAGCTAGACTTTCCCTGCTCTCAAGAAGCATACATTCTCATGGGGCATGCAACTCATATAGACAAGTTCACCTGTAAGGTTAATGGCAAGGCCCAGTATCCTTTAGCATCGTCAAAAGAGCAGATAGAAAGAACCTCTTACTCTTTCCCAAGATATAAACAGGCAGGATATCTAAGAAGGAGTACTTGGTTAAGTTTGACACTTAAGTCTTGGGGGGAGGGATGGAGTATCTGTGCCATACAACTCAATTTCCTCTCAATAACTCTGTAACTATTGCACTTGATCCTCATCTATCGTACTAGATGAAGAAACTGAGCCTTAGAGATAAAAAGTCAAATGACCATAGCTACATGACTATTAGCAACCATAGCTGGGATTTGACCCTGGTATCCTGACTCCCAGCTCAACATTCTTTCCCTTACACCATGTTGCCTTTTACTTTTCCTTTGTCCAGGAAGAAAAGATCAATTCACTGAAAAGTTTTGCAGGGCGACTCATAGATGACGACCACTATGCCAAGGAAGAGATTGCTGACCGCCTCCAGAAAGTGCTGGACAGGTCAGGCATCACCAACCATTTCCTTCTATAATATGCAATTTTTGGTGGCTAATGGTTTCCCTCTCCAAGATTATTTGCTAGGTGGGGTCAGATGATTATCTAGTTAATTGGTAAATATTTATTAAACATCTATTTTGTTCCAAGTATTGTGCTAGGGATAAAAAGATGAAATTTTTTAAGAAATCCTGCCCCGCCAGAGCTTAGTTTGGAGAGGCATTTAGCATTCTATTTGGTTATTAATCAAACCCGGTACAACTCATTGGCCTAACTGCTGAAGAGTACAAAAATGCACTCTGTGCAAGGAAATTTTTTCCCCAAACAAAAGCATTTGAAGTACAGGGTATATATTGGTGGAACATTAGCCTAGAGAACATTGCAAACATGAATGTAGTCTAGGAAAGGAACAATTTTATTTTTGTAGTCATAGGGATTCAGGAGACTAGATGACTTTAAGAGAGGGGACCAAAGTGACAGAACCCTGCGGTGAATGTGGAGGCAATAAGCTGGGAAAGTTATGTTTTGTGATGATTTAGACCTATACTAAACCTCAAAGTAAGATTAAAAATATGTGTCTCACCTCTCCCCGGATATAGGCGCCCTCTGGCAAGGCCCTTTTACCTTCTACTAGTTAATATCCCCATGTCTACTGTTTCATAGGATAATTGATTTTAAAGCTAGAAGAAGTTTTTTTAAAGCCTCTACTCTCACCTCATTTTACATAAAAAGAAATTGAGTCCCAAAGAGGATAAATGACTTACCTAAGCAATGTCACAAAGGTAGCAAATGGTCTAACTGGGCCTTGTGTACTCACATTTAAAGTATAGCTCTTTGCTCCACTGTGGGTGACTGACAGAGAAACTTGAAGGGGGACATAGGAGTCAGGGAAACTTAGATTCAGGTAACAAATGGCAGCAGCATCATGAATGTCATCAGATATGTGTGTGTGTATGTGTGTGTGTGTGTGTGTGTGTGTGTGTGTGTGTGTATGCATGTGGCAGCAGACAGAGCATCCTAGAATTCTACCCTTGGCCCACATGAAGCAGTATACCTAGAACTTGAAATCAAATTGGGCATCCTTGATTCTGAGAATTCTATTCAATTCCATAGGAATTTCCTGAGTTTGTTTTTTTTTTCTTCATGACACGGTGTTCTAGGTACTGAAGGACAGACAAAAATGAATGTGACACAGTCCCTGCCTTCAAATGCCATGTAATTTTGTAGGTAGAATGAGTCACAAACATGAGGAGCTGAATATAAAGAGAAGTGGGAAAATACCTAAAGCAGCACTGTGCCATGAATGGGAATGGTGCTGGATTCTGAGTCCAAGGACATGTGTTGGAATCTCTGTTCAGAAATTTACTAGCTATGTGACCTTAGACTTCCCTGTCTGAACTTCAGTTTCCTAAAAAATGAAGAGATGGAAATAGGTGAACTCTAAATAGATGAACTTATAGCTTTAAATCCCTGCCCCTCTGATCTACCAGGAGGGAGAGATCACTTCTGGCTAAGGACTTGCAGTGGACAGCCTGAAAGGAGACAAGAGCTCCCAGATAATTATAGGGGAATTTTAAATTAGATATGCAAAAGAGGGGGCCTACTCTGAGAGATGAGTGGAAGGAATAGGCGGGTTCTGGGAATAAACTACGGCTCTCATCTCTGTCATTTTCATTACCAGAAAACCTTTAATAAATGCCAAATCACACATGATGCTGGTCTTGAATATGAGACCTTCCACAAACAGTCAATCAGTCAAAAATATTTAAGTGCTAACTATGTGCCAGGCACTGTGTGTTGATTAAACTAAAATTTGTACAGAGCGAGCTTCATAGTTACAGCCTCTTCATCTGCTGGGGTTTATTGAGGGGGGTTATCTCAATAAAAAATGATTTATAGACATATGGAATGTTTACAGTTGGAATGGAGCTATGAAGATCATTTAGACCCAATACCAAGACCTGCACTTAGATGTTCAATAAATGTTTGTTGAATTAATAAATAAGTTATCAATTAATTGTCTGAAGAAATTGCTGTAGTCCAATTTCCCATGTAATTCAGGATCCCCTTTTATAACACCCCTTTAAAATGGTAATACAACCCCTGTAATGAACAATTGCATAAAATTCATACAGGAAGAGTATTAAGAGCAATAACTCAATAAAAATAAGTTTAATATCCCAGGGCTTTACTTTAGAACATGAAGGCTATTTAGTTGAATTGTTATCCTAGATAAAGAGAGTGTGATGATAAAAGGACCATGCCTTTCTCAGAGCAGGCCGGTAGAACTTTTCTTAAAGCAACATAGATAGCATAGGTACACATATGGTCCCTGGAAATCTCCTTTAAGAAATCAGTCTCTCTTTCCTTTCCATTTTGAAGGTGTCTGATGTATTGCACAGGAACAATGGCTAGCTCCTATTAGGATTAGCCTTATAGGTGGACTAATCTAAATTTCCAGATAAAGGATTGTGTTATATTAGCCTATAAGAAAGGGCAGAAGTGATGAGGGCTCAAGAGGAATGTCTCTTCTCATTTTACTTGAAATGAAGGCCACTTTCTGAGATGAAGGTACTCGAATCAAGAGAGGGAAGATACTAGCCCTCTTTCCCAATCAGGGGCAACTGCTTTGCTATGAACAATTTAGGGGAGATTCCTAGAAGGGATAGACATTGGGAGCAATTTGAGTAACATTAGCTAGTATTTATATAGCACTTTAAGGTTTGCAAATAATTTTACAAATGATATTTCAGTTGATCCTTACAATAACCCTACAATGCAGGTGCAATTATTCTTATTTTACAGATGAGGAAACTGAGGAACAGAGCAGTTAACTTGTCTAGGATCGCATAGATCTAATGTGTCAGAGGCAGGATTCAAACTCAGGTCTTTTGTGTCTCAAAGTCTAGCATTCTATGTATTGCACCATCTAGCTGAAAGATTGTTTTGAGAGGGGAGGTCAAGGAGGATATCTTAGGAATATGCCCAATGTGGAAATAAGCAAGTGGATTACAGAATGAAAGGGCTTCTAACAGGTATGTCTGAGAGGAGCAGAAAGGCCAAATTGTAATATAAATAGAGGTGAGGGTAAGAGAAACCAGAGTCCCCTAGGGAAGGGTTTTGAGGTAAAAGAAAGACCTTGGTTGGCCTCTTCCATCAGGTGGAATGCTCTCAAAGGACAGATGATTGAAGACAGAGCCAAGCTTGGAGATTATGCAGACCTAAAACAGTTCTACCGAGACATTGAAGATCTGGAAGATTGGATCAGTGAGATGCTGCCCACAGCTTGTGATGAGTCCTACAAAGACCCTACTAATATCCAGGTTGGTTCACAGTGGTTTGTTAAATTTCTGGGCATGGGTCCATTTCCTGAGTGTAGCCTACTAATCATTCAGACATTCCTTGAGTGTTAACCTAGGTAAGAGGAAGGGGAGGAGGATTGAGAGATCCAGAGGAAGAGCCATATTGGCCTTATCCTCTGGGATTACTTAACATAATTAATGATGGGTTTTTATACCCAAGAGGGGCCACCAACTCTTAGAAATCCTCCACTTGGATGATTTGCCTGCTGAGCCTTTCCCAATGAATGTGGAGAATGCCTTATACCCTCTTTTCCAGAAATGTTGGTTGGTAATACTGTTGCCTCTGTTTTTTCTCCAGAGAAAATACTTGAAACACCAGGCATTTGAAAATGAAGTCTTTGGCCGGACTGACCAAGTTGAAGGTGTCATCAGTCTGGGGAACTCCCTTATTGATCGGAGAGCATGTGATGGCCAGGAGGAAGATGTGAAGGTATAGGGATAATGCCCTCAGATCATGGCAGGGGACTGGAGGTAGGGGATTTAGTGGCATAAAACTTCTTATCCTTTCCTATTCCTAGGAATGGGGATGATTTAGTTAGCATTCCTATTAGAAGATCCGTCAATTTCATGTAGGAGACCCGAGACTGAGGCTTTTTCATCCTGGGATCACAAACCTTTTGTTCCTTTCCCCAAAACAATATTTTGGACTTCCATTATATCCTTGCTCTCACATTTTTATACTTTTCCAAAAGTTGAAAAATTAGATTACCATTACAACAATCTATACTCAGCATGATCTATGTTCATGTGACCAGTTCAGAACTCCTCCTTCCCAGGACCCTCTTCTATTTCCCTCATCAAACTGACTCCCAATGTTAGAACCACTAACCTAGAATGAGAAAGGAGTATTTCACTCCTTCCCTAATTCCTTCCTTCACCCCCATCACTCTCAGATTCTCCTGGGGTCTACATCCACAAGGACCATAGATAGACATAGATAGATGGATGGATGGATAGATAGATATAAATATAGACATAGATATGTAATTATAGAGATACACCAATCTATATATACATATGCATATATATGCATATACATGTATATACATATATGTATATATACATATATACACATGTGTGTGCATATATGTGTGTACACACACACATTCATCTCTTTGGCAGGAACGACTGTCTGGGCTGAATGAACGCTGGAACTATCTTCTGGAGAAAACCAAAGACAAAGGGCAGAAGCTGAACGAGGCAAGCCGGCAACAGAGATTCAACACTGGCATCCGTGACTTTGAATTCTGGCTCTCTGAGGTAATCTGTCTAGAGGCAAGAAGTAGGGAGAAAGATGATGGGAGAAGGAGATAGCTTAAATAGGAAGATAGGGAGAGGTTAGCAGTTGGTAATGAGATAATACTAGGATCTTCCTAAGAATGAGGCAGTTGAGATAGGAAGTGAGCACCCTTATAATTATGAGCTTTGGCCACGATGATGGGAGGCTGTGTGCAGTAGACAGTCAAGAAGAGAAAAGAAGCAGGGCCAAGTCTAGTCAAGACTGACAATAACAGAAAGGAAGACAATGAGAAAGCATGGGACTTCAGTTGGACATGAGTTTTGGGAACGCAGGAAAGAAGTGATTTTAGAGCAACTTAGAAAGTCTAAATATTACTCCCAAATTCCACCACGTCCCTGCATACACAACTGTATTCCATAGTTGGATTACTTTCTATGTTCTTGGTAGCTTTTCTGCTATGCCAAAATGTAGATAACATACATAATGTTACAAAATAGGATGCTGGGAGAGATCTTAGGCAGCGTCTTGTCCATCTTAAAGATAAAGCTCAAAGTGACTGGCTAAGTAATTTTTCCCCTACCAAGTTTTCCAAGTCTATAACAAACCTAGCTTTTAATTTTTTAAAAATCATCTCACTATTCCATAACTTCTCAAAGCCCTTACCTGGTGTAGGTCAAATGAAATAACACATGTAAAGTGCTTTGCAAACCTTAAAGTGCTTTGTAAATGCCAGCTCTTATTATTGTTGTCAGTAGTAGTCTCATTAGTGTCTCCCCATCTGCCCCTCATGGTCCCTCATCCCCCAGCAAATGGCTATTGGGAATCCCTTTACTTAGGGATTCATTCTGGCATTGGTGTTGATCTGAGAGACAGGAAGTACAAGAAAGCAGGAAGAGTATTCAGAGTAGCAAGACCAGCTCATTTGGTACCATTGTTAGCTTATTAGCCCCTCCAAACAGACGTTTGACTTTTTCTAACTCTTCATGATTTCCTTGGATTTTCCCAGGTCCCACTGAGAGGTACAAACTTTCTGTTAGAAAAACAGTGTGGGTCTTTTTTCTTCTTTTCATTATATTGGTGATAATTGGATTGATAAGATCGAGCCTAAGGTGGACATGAGCCCATAGATTCCTTGTTAACCTAGAAGGTCAGAGGGTTGCTACCATCCTTGAAGAATGACCTTTAACCAAATAGCAGCTTTTCTCTTCACTGTTTTCTTCTCTATATTTATCTTATCTATGTACGTGTCCATTTGTTCATTCATTTATTTGTTTATTTAAGGCAGAGACCCTGCTGGCAATGAAAGACCAAGCCAGGGACTTGGCTTCAGCAGCCAACTTACTTAAGAAGCATCAACTTCTGGAAACAGAGATGTCAACTCGTGAGGTAAATGGCAGCTGAAACTCCTCCTCCCTCAGAATGGAGATTTTCTAATATTTTCCCTTGTCAGGCAGTGTTATAAAATGTCCTGTATCTTGGCCAATGAGCAAGCTGCTTTCCTGGCCCTAAACCTGGACTGCAGAGTTTTGAAAAATTTAGTAAAGTGGAAAGGGCTTTGGATTTGTAATTTTTTAAATTTTTTTTTTTTAAATCTTCACTTCGTTAAGAAATCATTGCCACATTACTATTGTGTGATCATAAGCAAACGTGTGGGCCTTTACTTGTAAGCTCATAAATAAATCACAGGATGATAGTTATGAATGAGAAGAAGCTTAAAGGTCACTGAATCCAAATTCCTTATTTCACAGATGAGGAAACTGAGACACAGAGAGGTTAAGTGACTTGCCCAGGATCATAGAACTAGGATGTGCCCAAGGAGGGATGTGGAACCAGTTCTCCCTAATTCCAAGTCATACACACTCCATCTCTCTGATTTTCACTTTGCATTAACCATGCACAAGTGTCTTATATTCCATCTTTGAAGGGAAATGTAAATATCTGGTTGGCACAGTTCCAAGACCCTGTCATTTCTGAACTGCAATAGGGAGTGCTCAGGGTAGCATAAGGACATCTCTATCTAAACAATAAGAAGGTGGGAGCATATATATAGTAAGAATAATAATAATTGTTACTATGACTATAATTCACAGCTGTGCTTTAACAATCCTGTGAGGTATGCAGTAGAAATGATATTACAGTTATAATCAGAAGAGCCAGATGGTACAGTGGATAGAGTGCTGGGCCTCAAGTCAAGAAGACTTGAATTGAAATCTAGCTTCAGACACTGGCTAATTCACCGTGGACTCTTTGACAACAGAAACTTAATGTTTTGCCTCTCTTTTTATCTTCAGCATTTAACACAGAGTTTGGCATATAGTAGTCATTTAATAAGTGCTTGTTAAACTATTGACTTAACCTCTCTGTGCTTCAGTTTCCTCATCTGTTAAATGAAAATAATAATAGCCCTTAACTCCCAGAGTTGCTATGTGAATCAAATAAGATAACTTATAAAGTGTTTTGTAATTCTTAAAAGTTATTGCCTCAATTTTACCTATGTGAAAATTATGGCTATAAGGATTTAAATAATATGTATAAGTACAATTGTTAAATAGTGACTATGTGTTGTAGGGGGTGGCCACCTCTGCCCAATGGGGCTATTAAATTTGCAGGTCAGAGGTCCTGGAATTGGTCGTGATCCATGTAATTTAAATATTTAGACCCTAGAAAGTACCCCAGTATTTTTTGTTTTGATGATTATTTAGACTTTAAAAATATTTTTAGCTTATGGAATAAAAAACATTTCCATAACATAGTACAACAAAAAAAGATGATTGCATATGAAACCGCAAATCTACCACATATAACTTGCTATTCCCTTCAAATATACAATAAAATCATCATGCAAATTTTTAGAGCACAATTTCAAATATACCATTAGTTGTGTATGATTTTCAAGAAATGATGGATTGAATATTTTGAGTACTTACTATATGCTGATGATTTTGCTGGTTGTGGTTGAAGGCTACACAAAAGATACTAAATGCAGAATGATCTCTTATCTTTAGGAGATTGCAGTCTAGTTGAGGGAAAGAATTCGTTATTAGTGAAAGATATTGTTTAATGGCAAATTGCATGCTGTACATCAGTCTTGTACTTATATTATACCTTTCTTTCCATCAATTCTTCTCCAACTTGAACTGAACAGGTTATAGAATTAAAAAATATAATAAAAGTCTTTGTCCAGCAAAGATGACACATTGGAGACTGGAGGTGTGGGGCATGGGAGAGCTAACCATGGTGCTGCCCCTGCTCATGGATCCCACTTTGGGTTTACAGGACTTTCTTAAGGACTTGAATGAGTTGGCTACTCACCTGATCGACAGTGGAGCTTTCAATGCTGATGAGATCAGGGAGAAACTGGAGAGTGTTAACAACCGATTCCTGAATGTTCAGAATCTGGCTGCTGCACATCGCAAAAAGCTCAAGGAGGCCCATGCCCTTTTCCAGTTTTTCCAGGACCTGGATGATGAAGAATCCTGGATTAAGTATGTCCTGACATCTTTGACTAGCAGAGAGAACTGTGGACCCTTTCTCCCTGTCTGTCTTCAAATCCAGGAATTCTTGACCTTTCTTTGTGTCATGGGGCCATCTGGCAATCTGTTGTAAAAAAACACGCACGCATACATACATACATACATTTCATTGCTTCAGTCACGTCCTACTTGTGAACCCATTTGGGGTTTTCTTGGTAAATGTACTGGAGTAGCTTGTCATTTCCTTCTCCAGTCCATGTTATAAATGAGGAACTGAGGGTTAAGTGACTTGCCTAGGCTCACAAAGCTAGTCTCTGAGGCTGGATTTTGACTCAGGAAGAGAAGTCTCCCTCACTCCACACCCAGCACTCTATCCACTATGCCACCTAACTGCCCCATATGTACACATACACACACATACACATATGATTATATGTGTATACACATATACATACAAACATATATTAATTCCAGTTAGAAGTTACTGTAAATAAAGATAAAATTTTCTCTCCTCCCATCTAAGTTCTCAGCCTCAAGGTTAATAATAAGTTTCTAATCCCTACCACTGATTGCCACATTAGAGTATCTTGTAAGAGGGAATTCGCAGCTTCCTAGATGACGTCTCAGGGTCACGTATTTTACGTATTATAGTTCAGGACAATCCATTTTGCTCTCCGTGCCTCACTTTGTTCATCTCTTCTCTTTCTTCCCTCTCCCTTTGTCTCTCTGTCTCTAGTTCTGTCTCTCTGTGTCTCTCCATCCTGTTCTGTCTCTGTCTGTCTGTTTTTATATTCCTATCTGTCTGTCTCTGTCTCCATCTCTCTCTCCTCTGTCTCTCTCCCCCCACCCAACCCCTCAGCAGCCTTTAAAATAACAAAAAAACCCTTGTCAGGATTTCCAGGCTGTTTATAAAAGAAGTGACAGGTGTGCTTGTCCTTGGAAGAGGAGGGAGAGCAGGGATGGGCAAGAGAAAAGAGTTTAATAGGGAAGGTGATTAGCAAAGCTTTGAACACCCTAGGGGGCAGTGAGGAAATCAGTAAATGGAATAGAACTGTTGACAGAAGTCTGAGAGGGTCATTGTTAGAGGTTGCTCCAACTGACAGCAAACAACTGGTTGGGTATTTGTCACCTAAATGTCCCTCGTTTCCCAGAACTTTCCCTTCACCCTCTTTCCTTTGAGAACTTGGGTTCTGCTATAATATGAAATGTATCAGGTCCGGGTTTCTATCTTGGACCCCAGGGAAAAGCTGCTGCGAGTGAGCTCCAAGGACTATGGAAGGGACCTTCCTGGTGTGCAGAACCTACAGAGAAAACATAAACGCCTGGAGGGGGAGCTAGATGCCCATGAACCAGCCATCCAGGTAGGACCAGGGCTGTTCAGATAAATGTTTAACATCTAGTTCTCTGGGGGAAAATGTGCACATGACATTTATTTTATTTTTGTTTTATTTTCATTTTAATCCACATTATTAAAATTTTCTCCATCACTTTCTTAAATCCAGACACTCAGCAAAAACACTAATGCAATCCCTGATTAATAACATTTACCCATTTCCAAGGCCTAATAATCACACTGAAAAACATAACAATTGACTCTCTTGAGCTGGTCCAGAACACCCCTGGGAGGATTTCTAGGACCACTATCTTACTTAATTATTGATACCTTAACCTTAACAATAACAATGCATTTGCTATATTTAGGATAGAGCTAAGAGGCACCAGAGAAGACTGCCTATACATGGTCATAGTGGGTGGGAGGTGACTCTTTGTTCTATTATAAGATGTTAGTGAACAATTTGCAAGAACACCTACATAATTTGGTCAACTTAGATGTCATTGATGACTTTAATTTCTCCCAGTATATCTAAAATGGCTCTAAAAACTGAGGAACTAGAGGCGGCTAGGTGGCACAGTGAGTAGAGCGTCGGCCCTGGAGTCAGAAGGACCTGAGTTCAGATCCGACCTCAGACACTTAACGCACACACAAACAAAAACCTAGCTGTGTGACCTTGGGCAAGTTACTTAACCCCAATTGCCCTCCAAAACAAACAAAAAACAAAACAAAAAAAAACTGAGGAACTTAGGAGGGAAGGGGAAATCTGGAAATGGGGTTATATGGGGCTATGGATGAGATGGGAAATGACGATAACATCATGGGATGGTGGAAAGATCATTCTAGAACTGCCTCAACATGGGACAAGGTCATTTATTTTACAGGGAGTGCTGGAGACTGCAGAAAAACTGGGAGACAGTGATGCTGTGGGGAGGGAGGAGATCCAGGAAAGGCTGGCTCAGCTGGTACAGCATTGGGATGAGCTGAAGGAGTTGGCCAAGATTCGGTGAGTGCCAGATGTTCGACTGAATTCTTTCCAGGAGCTGGAGGATAAGGGCACAGGATGGTAGCAATGATTGGCATATTCTCTTGAGGCTCCATCTTGAGGCCTTTATACCATATGGGGAGCTCAAATGGGTATCTGTCTCTCTGTGCCTCTCTGTCAATCTCTGCCCCTACTTTTGTTTCTTTCTGTCTCTGTCTCTCTATCTCTCTATGCCTATCCCCACCACACACCTCACCACACCAACCCCTACTGCATAGGAATATTTAAGAGGTCCTTGTGTCTCCACGTGTTGCTCCAGTCACACAGGCAGTGCTGAGCAATCAGTGCCTTTCAGGACAAATAAACACCCATGATTCTGTCCTTTGGGTAGAGTCTCTAAGGAGGACAGGACTATAAGAAGAGTGGAGGAGAAGCATCTTGGGACTTGGTAGTACCTGATACTATCACTGAGAATGATCCAGCTGTTGAGCTTAGCACTTGCTTAGCCTTGGCCACAGTAGGGACAATCCAGAAGTGTTTCCAGAGCAGAATATGTCATAGGAATACAGGAATTTAGAGTTGCAAGTGACTCTAGCCCAGGGCTGGGGAACCTTTGGCCTCAAGGCCACATGAGACCCTCTAGGTCCTCAAGGGCATTCCTTTGACTGAATCCAAACTTCCCAGAACAAATTCCCTTAATAAAATGATTTTTTTTCTATAAAATTTGGACTCAGTCAAAAGGCCACACCCAAGGACCCATCCAGTTAGTAAGTGATAGATTTTGTTTTTGGTTGAGTCATTTCAGCTGTGTCTGACTCTCTGTGACTCCATTTGGGAAGTTCTTGGCAAAGATACAGGAGTGGTTTACCATTTCCTTCTCCAGTTCATTTTACAGATGAGGAAGCTTAGGTAAACAGGTTAAGTGACTTGCCCAGTGCCACACAGTAAGTGTTTGAAGCAGATTTGAACTCAGGTCCTTCAGACTCCAGGGCTAATGCTCTATCCACTGAATTACCTAGCTGCCCAGTAGTGACAGAGCTGGGATTCAAAACCTAACTACTGCTCTTTGTATCTCACCATACCATTTACCCCTATACTCAATCATAAGTTTTATAGAACCATCACTATGACATCTGCCATAAAGGATAGGGAAGGATCTGTTGGTTACCTCATAGGCCTCTAAGGCACACAGTTACTCTCAAGCCCCTAAATCTTGAAACCAAACCAAGAGACATACACAAGACCTAGAAATCCCCTGACTTCTTTGTTGTCCCATGGCATTGTTGCATCCTGGCTAGAGCTATGAAGAAACTACCGTGTCAAGTTGGCTCACCTTGTGGCCTCACATCCCATTCCCCAGTCCTTGAGTGATCCTATCTGATTCTTATCTTTAAAACCCTTACAGAGGGCTCCGACTAGATGAGTCCCAGAAGTATTTGCAGTTCATGGAGAATGCTGAGGAAGAGGAAGCATGGATCAATGAGAAGATAGCTCTTGTTGCCCGAGGGGATACAGGAGACATATTACCTGCCACACAGGTGAGGAGCGGGTGGAATGGATCTCATTTTCTCCTAGTTGCCTGTTACATTTATATTGTGTGCACTGTTTTAGATACTATGCTATGATCCATGCTGCCTTATTACTTCTCTCAAATGGTTGGACGGCAGGGGTAGGAAGGGATCTGTACCTTGAAAAAACAGAACAACGAACTTCAAAATCAGTCAGTCAAACCACTTCATCTGTAAGATGAAGATGGGGAAATTGAGGCCTTGAGGAAAGAAATAACTTAGTAAATGGAAGAGCTAGGACCAGACCCCAGGTCCCCTGACTTCTAGTTCAGTGTTTCCCACTGCACAATGCTGCCATCTTAGGGGGGAAGGTATGGATTATTCATTCTTTTTTACATAGGGAAGGGGTACTGATATTATGAGGGAACAAGAGAATTTCTCTAACTCTCACAAGTGAAAGAGAATGGAAAAGAACTGAAATTCAAACTTTATCATTGGGGTTCTGTACATGAAAGGAAGGTATCAAGGAATCTAGAAAGCTCAGCTCTATTAAAACTACAAAGGGTTCTTCTTATAAGGACAGCTTTCTTTAGAAGCACAAACGAAACTCAACACAAACTCATAGTTCCCATTATCTTGAAGGAAACCTCCCACTATTTAGGACTGCTGCGTTGGCTACTGTTAAGGAGAGAGTACTTTTACAGATGGAATTCCTAGGATTGCTATTTCTAGGGATGGGTAACCTCCTATTTGATTGATACAGATTTGGACTCCTCCAGAAGGCCATGAATCATGTCCCCACAGTCCGAGGGGTAACCTGTTCTTCTGGCAAATTCCAAGTGCAGATAGGAGAGCATGTAGATAACAGCACCCAAGCACTCAATTATTTTTCTGTGTTTATTATTAAACTTATTAAATTAGTCAAGTATGCCAATGAATTTATATCTCATTACTCAATATAAACAGATAAAAATCCCCTCACATTTATGTAGCATTTTCTTCATATTACCCTTAAGACAGGTTAAAAAAAAAACCCTGTTACCCCCCAAACCAGACTCTGAGAGGCTGTTGCTAGCCCATACTCACACATCTAAGAATGTCGGAGATGGTCTTTATCATCTAGGTCATGTTGCCTCTCACAGTTTAGGACAAGATAAAAACAAAACAAAACAAAACAAAAAACCACTGAGATACAGTCAAGCACTTTCTCAGAAATGTTCAATTATTAGGTCAATCATTTTCTGTTCTCGCTGAGGCTGTGTAAAATAATAAACCTTAAATTTTGTCTTTGAGTCAGCAACTTTGGAGGTCACATATACGGCACCGGCTTTTGTTTCAGAATCGTGCAAGTTCAGAGCATCTTGGTACCAAAAGCCTTTCCAGATCTCTCCCCCACACACATTTCAAGGGCAGCACTTAATTACTTGCTTAGTACTTATCAACAACAAGGCATTGATTTGCCATTTGAGTAGAAAATAAACTCCTTGAGGTCAGGGACTATTTTATTTTTATCTTTGCATCTACATGTCCTGATCCAGGGCCATCTTCATTGGAGGCACCTGGTAAGTATTTATTGATTTTTTAAAACAATCCTAATTTGTTCTTCAGCTGATCTAAGAACTTGGTGTAGCTCTACACCCCATTTCATGAAGGAGAAAGAGGCTTTCTGCATCTTGGATCCTTTATATCATGTGAATCAGCTTAAACTCCGAGAGCTTATGACCACTACTCCCATTTCCATTGTAAATCCTGTGACTATCCTTTTTTAGTCATAAAATATTTTTCTTCATCTTTGGTCTTATCCTGATCAGCATTCTATCCTTCAAAGTCTGGAGTTGGTATAAGACATTATCTACTTATATTCAGGAGTACATTATTTAAGCTTCTTTACTTTTTCAAGCTTCCATTCTCCTGTAAATTTGCTTCTCTCTTAGAAGGGCCAGACCCTTTCTCCTCAGAATATGGCAGTAAGGAACCCACTTAAAATATTTAAACAGAACCAAATTAGATTTAAACAGAAATATGCCTGAATTATTTACAGAGTTTTGTCATCTTTAGTTTTGTCTGACTCTTTGTGACCCTATTTGGGTTTTCTTAGCAAAGACACTGGAGTGATTGTCATTCCCTTCTCCAACTCATTTTACGTGTGAGGAAGCTGAGGCAAACAGGAGTAAGTGATTTGTCCAGGATCACACAGCTAGTAAGTGTCTGAGGCCATGTTTGAACCTCAGGAAGGTAAATTTTACTGACTGTAGGCCTGGCACTCTGTATGCTATGGTGCCACTTAGCTGCCCATGTTTATAGAATTAGTGCCAGGTATAATGAAAAGATCCTTGGAGAGGGAGTCAGAGACCTAGGGTCTCCTCCCAGGGTTATCACTAATTCATTTTGTGACTGAACAAGTCATTCCACTTCTTCAGTTGCTTCTTCAGTTAAAGAAATGCTTTTGTCACAGGCAGAGGTGGACAAACTATAGCCCAAGTGCCAAATCCACCCTGCTTCCTGTTTTGGTAGATCTAGGAGCTAAGAATGGTGTTTTCATTACAAAAATAAAACTTTATTTAAATGATAAAAACTCTTAACTCATGAGTTGTTTGGGCTAGAGATTGCCAGCCTTTGGACTAGAAGATTATTATGTTTCCTTTCAGCCATTTAACCTTCTGTTATTCTCTGATGATTCGGGGAAGATGTGGGGTTCATTTAAATGAAAAAAAAAAGAAAGAAAAGAAAAGAAACAGCACAGGATAGAGGAAAGAGCATCGCATTTGGAGTCAGGAAGACCTGAGTTCAACTTCTGTCTCGGGGACTTAGCCGTGTTAACTGGGCAAGACACTGAAACCTGTCTGTGCCTCACTTTCCTCATCCATAAAATGAGAAGTTGTAATCAATGAATTCTAAGTTCCATCCCAGATCTAAATCTATGAGCCACTTATTTTAGTGCATGCAATCAACTGTAGTAGGCCTTGGAAATTGAAAAAGTAAATACAAGGAATTTTGCAAAAAACTTAGGTCTGTTTGGGGTCTTGCTATCTAAGGATCCCAGATTGTGCTGCTTTGGGTATTATTGCTGCTCCATCATTCAGTACTGTCCAGCTCTTTGTGAACTCATTTGGTGTTTTCTTGGCAAAGGTGTTGGAGTGGTCTACCCATTCCATCTTCAGTTCATTTTACAGATGAGAAACTGAGGCAAACAAGGCTAAATGACTTAGGTTCACAAAGCTAATATGTATCTGAGCATATTTGAACCAAGGAAGATGAGTCTTCCTGACTTTAGGCCAACACTCTATGCACTGTGCCACCTAGCTACTCTTCTTATGGTTCATAAATGAACCCAAAATGATTTTGAACCAGATATCTTAGTATAATAACAATGATTGTCCTACCACCGAGGTTTTTTGTTAGAAATTTAAAAGTATAAATCATTTGACAAACATAATGAAATCTATCTAAGAGCACCCAGATTAGTCCTTTGATGATTGATTGAGAACACTATTTGTCCAAAATTCAAACCAGTTCCCAAAGTTGAACAATTAAAGCTACAAGGGGTTTATCTAGACAAGCCAAACTGACAGCTGTTGAGGTTCATGTAGCCCTATTTTGAAGTATAAACGAGAAAAGACATAACTCTTAATGGAAGTTCAAGTACTCCAGCCTTGGATCAATATGTTGTATATTAAGAAGTCCCTCATGTGTTTCCAAGAGGCAACTAAAACTAAGAGAGCCATGACACCTTCAAGGGAAGGAGGAGGAACCTCCCCCTGTCAACACAGGCTGAAAGGCTTTAAAAGCCATGCACAGGACTTGACGAAGTTGGCAGTAGGGAGCCACAGGGAAATAACATCCAAATTAGTGACCCTGGTAGTTGTTTGCAGGATAGATTGTAAAGGAGAGAGAAGAAAGACAAGGAAACATAGTGATCTATTAGAATCTAGAAAATGCTCACTGCCAGGGTCCCTCAACCTCTGATAAAGGGCAACTCAAGAGAATAAGAAAAGTTCAGAAAGTATTAATATACTATTATCACTACTACTACTACTACTACTACTACTACTACTACTACTACTACTACTACTAGCTAGTAGTTGATAGCACCTACAACATTCCAACACTGTGTGTCAAGTGCTTTATAAATATTACCTTATTTGATCCTCCGAACAACTCTAGGAGGTAGGTACTACTGTTAACCCCATTTTATAATCTGAAGAAACTGAGACATAAGAGGTCAAGTGACGAGCCCAAGAACAATAGTTAGTAAGCATCTTAGGCTAGATTTGTACTCAGGCCTTTCTGACTCCAGGCCCAGAGCTCTACCCACTGCACCTTATGAAACTGTCACTGACTTTGTGATCTAGCAGCATCATTGACATCCCTCAGCATCTCAAAACACATCCCAATGCACAAGACTTTCTTAGAGACACAAAACATAAAGGAACACAGTAAATGTAGACAAGGTACTGAACCAGGGTAACAAGACTCTTCCAGAGCCATGCAGTAAGTCTCTTGATCAGCCTCCTTCCCCCACAACCAAATTTGCAGTAAAAGCAAAAGGATTCATAGAATTTAGGGCTGAAAAGGACTTTAGAGATAATCACAATGAACTCCTCCATTTACAGATAGGGAAACTGAACCCCACAAAAGACAGGGAACTTCTTCAACGTCACACAGGTAGTAAGTGGCAGCAATGAGATTTAAACTTGAGTCTTCTAACTTCAGCTCCAAAGTTCTTTCTACCTTTATGTTGTCTCTCAGTATAAAAACATGCTCTTGAAGCCCTGGACTGTTGCTGCATTTATATGATGCCTAGTAGCAGCTGTAGAATGGGACTGAGGTTGGTGCCCTCTCTGTGCATCTTGGCAGCTTCTGCTGCTTTCCTTCTCTCACAGCTTAACTCTTTTGTCTTCCTGATCGTGCTAAAATAACACTGGCAAGATACAATTATCACAGTGAGATTGGGAAGGAAGTTCCCATTTCAAAGGAGAGTCAATAGCTTGGAAAGGTAGGAGCAGATCATTTTCAAAGACTTGGAGCCTAGGTAACTGAGAGAATGGTGGTACCATGACAAGGATAAGGACAGATGTGATGGAGATTCAGTTTGTGGGAGATATGTTTTGATTTTTTTAAATCAAAATTTAAAAATATTGATTTTTTAATTATATGTTTTATGCTATTTTAAATTAGTAAATATTTTATTTTTTCTCCCTACTATCCTTTCTCCAGTGTGTGTGTGTGTGTGTGTGTGTGTGTGTGTGTGTGTGTGTGTGTGAGAAAGAGAGAGAGAGAGAGAGAGAGAGAGAGAGAGAGAGAGAGAGAGAGAGAAAGAGAGAGAGAGAGAGATCTTTATAAAAATATGCACTTTGGCCATATCCCAAAATGTGTGGTTCATTCTGCCTACTTAGACTCTCACCTTTCTGTCTGGTGATTTTTAACTGACTTGTCTGTGATCTTCCCATATAGAGCTTACTTAAGAAGCATGAGACTTTGGAGAATGACTTTGCAAACCATGAGACTCGAGTACAGGAAGTATGCATTGAAGGAGAAGATCTTCTGAGCAAGGTAAGTGAAGGGGATCATGGCTTATTTTTTTAATAGTGACTAGAGGTCTATTTTTGGCAATAAGAAAGAGGAAAAAAACCTTGTTTCAGACATTCTTTCTGAATATCCCCAATGCCTGGAACACTCTCCCCCCTCTCCCTGGCTTCCTTTAAGTTCTAATTAAAATCCCACCTTCTATAAGAAGTTTTCTCCAACTTCTCTTAATTCTAGTGCCTTCCCTCTGTTAATTATTTCTAATTTATATTGTATATCTATCTTTATATGAGTTTACTTTGTATAGCTTTTTTTGCAAGTTGCCCCCCTCCCCTTAGATTTTAAGTACCTCGAGGCAGGCACTGACTTTTTTGCCTCTTTTTGTATCCCTAGCTAGTACTGAGCACAGTGTCTGGAACATAGGAGGCAATTAATAAATGTTTATTGATTGATTGTCTTGGTTTTCTCCTTTCTGTATTAGTAATATTATGGAATAGCCAAAGCTTTCTGTAATCAGCTCAATTATCACATTATATCTTGTACCTCACTTATTCATATTTATGTTAAATAACATCCCTGTGTCCCCATTCACCATTCCCATGATTCTTAAACCAAAACACCTCCCTTTGGCTATTTCTTCCCTTGATGTGTTGTTTTTCTCCATTAGAATATAAGCTCCTTAAGGGTAGGGACTGTCTTGTCTCTCTTTTGTATTTTCATCCACATCTACACTCCTTACTATAGTGCTTGACAGATAGCAATCACTTAATAAATGATTTTTCATTCATTCATATGACTTGCTCCAACAGATTATAATTTTCATGAAGACAAGAGCTATATAGTTTTTCTCCCTTGTATCACCAGCTTCTGACACAGGTCATCACATATAGTATGCTCTTAATAAAATTATTGAATGGAATCATATATCCTAGAGCTGAAAGCTATCTTAAAGATTAACTAGTTCAATCTTCTTATTTTCCAGATGAGGAAACTGAGACCACATGTAAGCAGGTGACTGGTTCAGGGTCAGGCAGATAGTATTCAAACCCAAATCCTCTGACTCTTGATATATTGCTTTTAACTGCATCAGTGCTTCCTCATTGTCATTCCACAACCATCTAGCAATTATTTACTATTACTGAGCCTAATTATGCTAGTTGTATTTCACCTCTCTTAGTATCCTCCTCTGTAAAATGAAGATGATAAACTAAGTGATGTCTGTGGTCTTTCTTTAAGCACTAAATCCTAAGATCTTATAATTCTATGACTGCTTGTGTGGAAGGGAAAGAAAGAGGATAACTGAACAGTTCACCAATACCAATAAACTTCTTCTGGTGGTTTTATAGACAATAAAATGAAACGGATCACTTCAGTGGCCTAGAAGTAAATCATTAGATTCATCTACTGTTAGGTAGATAGATTTAGAAAGGTGGAAAGGAGACAAGGAAAATTCCCTTATAATTAGATATAACCAAGAGTAAATTCCCCCTCCACAGGTTGTTAGATATCCTACTTCCGTTGGTGGACTTCCTGTCACTACTGGAGGCAGGATAACCATTATTAAAGAAAGTTATAAAGGGGCTTCCTGTACAGGTAGAGTCACCTTCAGTGTCCTGTTTGTCCTCTTTGATCTCCAACATTCCCATCTAATAGGACAGACACACACACACACCCAACATACACACACACACACACACGCTCCTCCATCCTAGGTCAAAAAGATAACCATGTTTAAGTTATATGTGAAACTTTCCAAGTTCTTAGCCTTGGCCTAGATATTGTCAGTTCTAAAAAATAAATACTTGTTGATTGATTGGTTGATTCCTCTCTTTCCCTTCTATCCCTGTGAGGCAGGAGGACACACAGCACAAAGAGAAAATTAAGGCCAAGATCACTGGCCTGAATTCAAAAATCCCTGCTCTAGCCAAGGCAATCCAAGCTTGGAAGGCTCAACTGGAAGAGGATGCTGCTTTCCAATTGTTTAACTGGAAGGCTGACACAGTGGAGTCCTGGATAGGTATGTCCCGGATGAGCTCAGTGCCCCCTGCGGTGAGGAGCTGATGGGCAGGCTGATCCGGACTTGGGGTCTTTCCACATTTTCACATCAGCCTTTTGGAATCCCTCACGGTGTTGGGGATAACATATTCTTTTTGATATCAGAGATCTTGATCTCTTGAGATTTCCATGTATGATGCTATTGAGCAGCAAAGTCAAGGAATAGCTTTCAGCCTCTATTCATCTCCACTCAGGAAAGTGGCCACACTTCAAGTTTGATTTTTTTAAAAAATATTATATGTCTTATTTTTAATTTATGGAGTAAAACAAACATTTCCATACATAGTATAACATAAAACATAAGTGCATGTGAAAGTACAAATCTATTATGTACAACTTGCTATTCCTTTTAAATACTTCATAAAGTTTGATTTTTATATGATTCACATGTACCTTACATTCAGGGGTATGGTGGTAAATGTTTAACAACCACCTCTCTGGAAAAAAATTAATATACAACACACTTTTAAGTTTAAACTGCATTGTTAACATTTTCTCTATCACTTCCTTAAGTCTAGGCAAATCACAGAATAATAAATTAGAACTTCTCTCAAAGATTTGTAACCTTTGTCTATTTCTAAGATGTAAATACACTGAAAATTTAACATCTGGTACTTATGAGCTAGTTGGAGTTGCTTCTAGCACACTCTTTTGCAATCTTATTTTTAAAATGTAGAAATAGTCATTGTTTCACTCATCTTTTGTCCCTTTTCACATGGTGTGTAAAAACAAAAATTGCACTGAATTTGGCCTAGGTTTGAATTGCCACTCTGATAATCATTATTCATGTTATTTTGGACAACTGATTCAACCTCTCTATTTCTTTATCCATAAAATAATGGGATTGGGCTAGAAGACTTCCAAAGTCTTTTTAAATGCTTAATCTTATTAATCTTGTGATCTTAAAATCTCACCCCTACTGACTCAACTTAGTGCAAACAAAAACCCCAAATAGTTAAAAGGCACTATACATTCCAATGTCTCATAAATCTTAAGAGTTAGGACTGTGGTATGCAGTCTAAACATTTATTGTTACGCTTTAAAGACAGTTGCTACTATTATTGTCATCCACCAGCCCCCTCCCATAAATTGTGATTGTGTTCATGACTGCACCCTATGCTTTTCAGCTGAAAAAGAATCCACTCTGAAGATCAATGGAAATGGAGGGGACCTTGCTGCTTACCGTATGCTCCTCACCAAGCAGGTATGAATGGGAGCTACCCTTTGCCAGAGTGTTACCCAGTGGAAAAGTAGTAAGTCTGTGCAATGAAGGACCTGGGAAAGGAGGGGAAGCCTTGTACTCCTAAGTTATTACATACCAGCTTCAATTATTCTGATTTTTCCATTGTCAGCTCTTACAAAGTAGGGATTTTTATAATACAAACTCCTAGGGGTTCTGTTAGCATAATTCTTATTTTGAGATCTATGTTCCAAAATTCTCCACCTGGTTGGTTTCCAAGGTAGAGGTAGTATGTAATGCAGTGGGCAGATAGTACTCTGGGCTGGAGAGATTCAGAAGACCTGAGTTTTAGTACTGGTGCTGGATTCTGCCACCATCTGTAAAATGAGGGCCTTGGGTTATGCGAATCCTAAGGTCTCTTCTGCCTCAGCATTTTATTAGTCTCTTTCTTAGGTCCTGAGGGAGCTACAAAATTTGGATAAGACCTTGCTCCCTGTTTTAATGGAAATTCTATTCTCAAATGTCACGTTCAATCGCCAAGTGTTTATTAAAGGAATACTCTATGCTGAGGACTGTGCTTCACTGAAGGGACCTACAAAATTTAGATAAGATTCTCTTTTCTGATTTAATAGGACTTTTTTATTGTATTGGGATGACTGAGTGAATGATTTAATGAGAAAACCTTAGCTCCCACCCCTTTCTGTGAGACTAGACATAATCCTTGTTGAGTGTGGTATAGTAGAGAATATGTAAAATTTGGAGTTAGAGTACTGGGGTTTGAATTCCAGCCTCATTTCTCTCATCCTCCATACATTCACATAATGAGAGATGGGCTTGATCTCTTCTAACTCTAAATGTATAATTTCTTTTAACCTATGGGTCCTAAAGCATCTATGCAGATCTTATCTGGACTATCACATTGACCTTCACAAACCACATTATTCAAGCTGTGCTTCAAAGCAGGTGGATTGCCAGGTGGAGAGGCTCTCTTGGTCTCCACATAAATAGCCCAGCTTACTCCTCTCCATTGCCCTATTGTAGGATACACTGGATGATGGACTGAAAAGCTTTGAGCAGGAGCGACTGTCAGAAATAACAGACTTAAAAGATCAGCTGGTGGCAGGGGAGCACAGCAGGACAAGCATCATTGAGGACCGGCATGCTGCCCTTCTCAAACGCTGGGATCAGCTACTGGCTGCGGCTGCAGCCCGTAGGGCAAAGCTTCTGGAGGAGCAACTACCACTTCAGAAGGTAACCCCAAAGGGGAGAGATTAGTAGCATCTGGGCAAACAAAGAACCAGCTTAAATTTCAGATGCATTTCCTGCAATGGGAGGGATTCTCACTAGGATCAGAGAATCACCATGTAGTTATTAAAAACTTACTTTCATGTGTATATTACCAGTCAATCTCTCACTCAGGCACATGGAAAACATATTACTAATCTCTGGGTTTGACTCATTCACTCCAACCTATTCTCACACCATGAGGTGTAAATTCCCAGTGGTAGACCACCACTATATGGTTATATTCAAACTCTCAGTATCTGAGGCACAGCCCTATTGAAGGGAAGTACACTTCCCTTATTTGTCTTGCTAGCTCTTGAATCTCCATCCAATGTGTTCACTACACATTCAGTCACTCACAAGGCAATGCATCCACAGTGTGTAACATTGACACAACCATTCATTCATAATAATGACATTTTAGATTTTAAATATAACCGCTTAATAATAAGGAAAAATAAATGATATATAACAATAGTATTTATAATAATGAAGTTTTTAAATAGCAATAAATTAAAACAAATATATAAATAATAGAATATCTTACATGTATATAAACCCAGATCACACGCTTTTATCAATGCCTTCAATAACTGGTGGGGAGTGAGCGTAGATGTAGAAGAATCTGGAAGGGAAACACATGAAGGAAAAGTAAAACACATATGCTTAGGGAAACTTTTGACCCTAGACTGCAGTTTTCAATGTTATTAGTTCCTTAAGGAATGTCTGCCCTCATAAAACAGATTCTTTGCATACTGAATGATTGTTGATTATCACTACTCTTCAACAGCTAGTATTCTCTTTTCTAACATATATAATATTATTATATATTATATCATATATAATATTATTATTGATAAATAATATTAACTAATATTTATATGTGCTGGGAACTGTGTCAAATGCTTTTCAATATCTCATTTAATCTCACAACAACCATGGGATATAGATGCTAATTATTCTCTTTTCACAGATGAGTAAACTGAGACAAATAAAAATTAAATGAATTGCCCAGGGTTTACACAGCTAGTCTGAGGTCAAATTTGAACTAAGGTCTTTCTGGCTCCAGGCCCAATGATATTAATCATTATGTATCCTAGCTGCCTCCACCATAGCATTTTTTTCAAACAACCAAAATTTATTTAGACAGTGTTAGCTGTTGATGTGTATAGCAATTATTTTGTTTTTAATAATATTTTATTTTTCCTAATGACATGTAAAGACAATTGTTAACATTCATTTTTAAAATTTTGAGTTACAAATTTTGTCCTTTGCACCCTTCATCCTCTCCCAGAAGGTAAGCAGTTTTATATAAGTTATATATGTGCAATCATGCAAAACATATTTACATATTAGCCGTGTTGTGAAGGAGGACGCAGAACCCCACCCCCCCAAAAAAGTTAGAAAAATGTGAAAAAAATAGAGAAAGTGAAAAATAGAATCCTCTGATCTGAATTCAGATTCCATCAGCTTTTTATCTGAATGTGGAGATAGCATTTTTCATCACAAGTCCTTTGGAATTGTCTTGAATCATTGCATTAATAGCAGTACTTTTAAAGCCAGATACCTGCTAAGTTAATTAAACTGGCTATCTCTGGGCTATACAGTCCAATTCAGTCAATTATTTGCTTACTGGAGTTTTGCACTGTCCAATCAGAATAGAGCAATACATTCCCCAAGATCCCAACTCAGATTTACATTTGAAACTGATATTGAAGCTGAAAAATCCTACTGCTCTTCCTTCCTCGAGCCAGAGGCAGCTGCAGCAGAGAGCAAAGCCCTAATGAATAGCTTCACCTTTCTCCAGCTCTGGGTGGTGCTGAAAGACAATAGCTATTATGAGACAATGACACTAGTCAATGGGTCAATGTCACTAGTCTCTCTAGATCAATCCCAAGTCATTCAACTGAAACCTTCTCTAAGCTGACTGCTTCTTGGACTGAGCAGCTTTTCTGATCCCCTGAAATGTCTTTGACTCTTCCCCTAAGGTTCTTTTCCCTTTCCTTCTGTTCTACTATCCTTGTCCTTGTGTTCAATGTCTTAAACAAAGGCCATCTGAACTTCACTAGCTTTTGGGTTAGTAAAAAATCCCGACTCCCCAAATTTCCCTGACCAAATTTACAATTCTTTGTTAAACCTATTTAAATTACTCAATGTTTCTCCGATTTCTCATTTTTTTTTAGTTTTACCTTCTTTTGTCACAAAACATGTAAATACAAATTAAGGTACCTATTTCATCACAAAACATATAAGTGTGAATTAATTGAGGTAATTATCATGCCTCAATTCTGAAGTCTCCAACAAAGTAGTCTACTTCTTTTATATCCTTGAAATTGTATTTCTCACATGTTTCTAGTTTTAATAATTAAAATATGTTTAATCTTTATAATGTTAAACCCTTCCCACAGAATTGAGACCTCATTATACCTTGTTAACAAAGAAATCCAGATCTTCAGATCTACACATTGATCATTTTGAAAATTGCCCAAATTCTGTCTAGGACTTGTTTCTTCATACGCACATTTTAGAAGGGCATATTCAAAAAAGTTCTTTGTTTTACTTTTATTATGTATTTTTGTCCATAATGGCAATAAAAACACTATCTTAAGTCTTTGCCAATGAATATAAATTTCTTCCTTTACTTCTTCCCTACTTTTCTTATCATCAATATGTTTCTTAAAGAAATAGCATACTTCAGGGTGGTTAGGTGGCACAGTGAGTAAGCGCTGGACTTGGAGTCAGGAGGACCCTGGATCCAGCCTCAGATACTTAACACTCACATAAAAATAACTGGCTCTGTAACCTTGGGCAAGTTACTTAACCCCAATTGCTTTAAAAAAAAAAAAGAGAGATAGCATATGTCACACTTGCCATGTGCTACAAATGTAGCATTAAGTTCTAGAGATAAAAGGAAAGGGGGAAAAACCTCCTGCTCTCAAGGATCTAATGGCCTAATTGAGGAAACAACATGCAACAAGGAAAACTGGCAAAAGCTTCATGCAGAAGGTCACATTTGAACTGAGTTTTAAAGGAAAGCAAGAAGTAGAGTTAAGGAGAAGGAGCATGCCAGGTATGGAAAGTAGTCAGTGGCCAGGGGACTCTCCTCAAATGGAAGTTTTGGGGAGAATTCACCAATGGGAGAAAGGGAGTGCAAGAGCAGAGGGAGATGGAAACTGAAGCATGGTAGCTAAGACAAAAGTGAAGTTGGACTATTTAGAAAATTCTTCTATGTACTGACCCAAAGTTTGGTTCTATGTACTATCCACCCAATATTCTTAGTCTTGCCCCCTTTGGACTATACAGGATAAGAGAACTCTTCTGTTATTTTAGAGCAATAATAAATGTCTCTTTATCCAAAAAATGAGTGAGTAAATGACAAAGGCACATTCTCTCTCTCTCTCTCTCTCTCTCTCTCTCTCTCTCTCTCTCTCTCTCTCTCTCTCTCTCCACCCCAGGCTGAGGATTTGTTCTTGGAGTTTGCCCAGAAGGCTTCAGCCTTCAACAACTGGTGTGAGAATGCAGAGGAAGACCTCTCTGAACCTGTACACTGTGTCTCCTTAGAAGAGATCCGGAAGCTTCAGAAGGATCATGAGGCCTTTGTGGCCTCCCTCCCAGGAGCTCGAGCTGATTTTGATCACTTGGTGGAATTGGATCAGCAAATTAAGGCCTTGAACATGCCCTCCAGTCCATACACCTGGTTAACTGTGGAGGTTCTAGAAGGCATCTGGTTGAACCTGCCCAATATCATCAAGGTATCATGGGGCTAGTCCTAGAGGCAACAAGCTATATAGTCAAAAGAACTTTAGATTAGGAATCAGAAGAAATGCCTTTGTTTCCTAACTCCAATATTTATTTCATACATGACTTTGGGCAAATACTTTTAGGCTCTATAGGCCTTAGTTTCCTTTTCAATAAAATGAGGAAGTTAGACTAGATTGCCACTAAGGTTCTTCAGAGCTCTGAATTGTTTTACATTTTTATCATCTAAACCATCCCTATATCACAGATGAGCAGAGCCATCAATCACATCTGGGTACTTGGACACTAACTCAGGAAGGTAGCTGGTATGTACACAAGGGGTTTCAGTGTCAATTTATTTTTTAAAATAAATATGAGATTCTCATATATATAATCATGGCCTAAGGCCCCCTTTTCCCTTCCCTCACCCCATTCCCAACACATGCACAGAATTACCAGGAGTAAGAGGTGGGACTGTCCCTCACTGCTATAATAATAAGAAGAAGAGAAGAAGAAGGAGGAGGGGGAGGAGGAAGAGGAGGAGGAGGAAGAAGAGGAGGAGGAGGAGGGAAAGGAAGAGAAAGAGGAGGAGGAGGAGGAGGAGAAAGAGAAGAAGGAGGAGGAGGAGGAGAAACATTTATATAACACTTTAAGGTTTGCAAAGCACTTTACAAATATCCTTTCATTTATCATAAGAATCCTGGGAAGTAGGTGGTATTATTATCTTTATTTTATAGAAAAGGAAACTGAAGCAGAGAGAAGTTAAATGATTTGTCTGAGCTCACATAGCTTAGTGGATTTGAACTGAGGCTGGATTTGAACTCAAGTCTTCCTGACTCCAACCTGAGCACTCAGTCCACTACATTATAAGCTACCCTTCTGTGACTTCTTTTGCACTTGAAGGCTACCTTTGATATTATTTTGATCAGATTTCATCTGGTCTCCTTGACCAGAGTTCTTTTAGGAATGTGAACATCCTGTTCCATTGTTTTGTGCTGATGGTGTTGACCTTGACTCCTCAAAGGCTGCAGAATGCAAGATTTGGAAGCCATACCAAACTGGAAAAGCTTTAATTAGGGGCCCAGTAATAGAATATAAGTCTGTCATATGAAATTCAACTAGTTTAATTTAGAGAGGTTCATCACCAGAAAGATGGCAGCCAGATGATGAATTTGGGATGCAAGAGCAAATTATGAATATGATTTACTCAAAGGTGGATGGATGCAATCAGCATTAGTGGAGTGAATACTCCTACTGATGAAGTCATAAGTCACTGAAACCAAGCATAAGAATGCAGGGAATGGGAAGGGAATACATAGAAAGATTTATGCCTTACTCCATTTCCAATAGCAATAACCCCTGCCAGGGAACCACATCCCTGCTGGGGAAGGCCTTCAGTGACAGCACCATCCAGGAGGTCATCAGGCATTTCTAGGAAGTAACCTCAGTTCTTTCTCAGGGCAGGGGAAAGGAAGACAAAAATAACTTAATTCTACTGACACCACTAATGGACTTGGAATCAGGGATATCAACCCATTTAATGCATCCCATTTGTGCTTGGCTTAGCAGTCAAGGGCAGGAGAAGATTTAGAAAACTATGGAGGAAAGACAAAGGGAGAAAAGCAAAGGCTGAAAGAGCTAGGATTATGCATTCTAGGAAAGGGAAAGCTGAGGCATAAATTATGTTTTTCTAGTATTGGAAATATTTTTAAACAAAGAAGCTCACCTCTTAAGACACAAATTAAAAAGAATCAGTCTTATGCTATAGCAAGAGTCTTATATTATAACAGGTGTTGGGAAGACTCATAATCTGATAGCTGTAGCTCCTCAATCATAGAATAAGAAAGATGGGGAAAGATATATACATAATAACACATTACAGTTGTTCTTAAAAGTTTTTGTGCCATACCATCATTACTATCATCATCATCATCACCACCACCACCATCATCATCATCATTCAATATTTATCAAGTGCCTACTATATTCCAGGAACAGTGCAAGTGTGGAGAATGCAAAAAAAGGCAAAAACTCAGTCCTTGCCTAGGAGAAGGTCACATTCTAAAGGAAGGAGACAACACGTAAACATCTACATACATATGAGATATATCAATGTGAATGGGATATGATCTCAGAGGAAAGGCACTGTTAATGGGGGAGGGAAGGGCACTGAGAAAGACTTCCTTCCAAATGTGGGCAAGTGAGCATTTCAGACATAAGAGACATGGACCCTTGTGGTCATCTGGGAAAACCTGTGATCCCTTCTCAAAATAAGATTTCCAAATTTATAAAATAAAATACATAGGATTACAAAGGAAACCAATTACATAGAAATAGTTATAAAAAAACCAAACCCAAGTTAAGAATTCCTGTTCTAGAGCAAGTACCCTCTCTCCAAACTGGCTTGTTTAAAGGGAACTGGAGTTTTGGAATGAATTTTGATCTATAAAAAAAATATTCAGGGCATCCTGGGTCATCCTTGTGCTGACTTGGATCTTCAGGATGACCACTCCATTCACTCGTAGTCTGCCAGTCAGCAAACAGGGATGTTTGAGGATCCTATTAAGAAACAGCAATAGCCTCTATACATAGGATGTTGAGAGATGGATAAAGGAGACCACATATGGTAACAAACATTCGTACACACACACACACACACACACACACACACACACACACACACATACACACAGTCTACAAAAACATAGCTAATGATTACCTGCATGTGGATTATTTGATTTGAATCTTGTCTAGGGAATGTTTTCCCTTTTGCTCAGAATGCCCTTGAACCATATCCCTTTGTGGCACCATCTGTTGATTTGGTCCAAGGAATAAAAACTCTGTTTAATATTAGTTTTTTAAATGCAGGTTACTTCTACTAAAGGTTTTTGTGTAGAATTCCAAAGTCACATAAAAATGGAATCATACAATGACAGCACTAGGCAGGACCATATCAATATCATCTACTCTAACAACTTAATTTTAAACACAGGTGGCTCAGTGGATATAGGGCAGGGAAGTTGGGACCTTGAAGACCTAAGTTCAAATCCTGCTTTAGACACTAGTCATTTAATCTCTATTAGCCTTAATTTCCTCACCTCTAAAATTAGAATGATAACAGTATCTACTTCACAGGGATATTGTAAGAATCAAATGAGTTAACATATGTACAGTGCTTTATAACCTTGAAGCTTTTTATAAATTCTACCTATTGATATTAATTTTTAATTGTGAAAGACCTAGGCCCATAGAGGGGGAGTGAAATGTCCAAGGTAACACATCTAAACCAAGATTAAAATCCAGGTCTCCCTACTACTACCTATCCGAAACTGGGAGACTTTATTCCCTTCAAATTTCCCATTATTGAGGATTATTGCTTTTGTCAGGGTCTTTTGCATGTATAACTTAGAATTGACTACTTATAAAAATGTCTTTATCAAATATTGTATGGATGGAGAATGGAATGTTGGGACAAAGCGGTCCCAGAAAGCTTCCTGGAGATAATTTTGAACTGCAACTTTGATTCAATAAATTCAATAAATAACCATTAAATACCTACTGCATAAAGCAACATAGCACCGGAAAAAGAACATTAACTTCAGGGGGAGGAAGATATGGGTTCATTCCCGCCCTCTGGCTCATGCTAGCTGCATAACCCTAGGCAATTCTCATGTCTTGGTACTCTAAAAGTAGCAAATACTATAAGCTAGTCACTATACAAAGAGCTTTACAAATATCTCATTTAATTCCACAACTCTGGAGGTGAGTGCTATTATTATGCCCATTTTACATTTGAGGAAACTGAGGCAGACAGAGATTGAGTGATTTTCCCAGGGTCACATAGCTAGTAAATGTCTGAGGCCAGATTTGAACTCAAGTCTTCCCAACTCCAGACTCACTATCCACTATCCAACCTAACAGCCTCTAGGTAACTCTTCATGATTATAGACTGTAGGGAAGATACTGACCTGCACTGGTAGAGAGAATTTTACTTCATTTGAGATTTTCTTGTAACAGTGAAATCCCAAGTCTAGCATCTATCCCCACACTATTAAGTGCAAGGCCTTGTGCTAGATAGTGGGTTTTATTGCTGTTATTTAGTCACTTTAGTTATGTCTAACATTTTGGGGTTTTCTATGCAAAATACTAGAGTGGTTTGTCATTTCATTCTCCAACTCATTTAACAGGGTTAAGTGCCTTACTCACTGTCACACAACTTGTAAGCATCTGAGGCAAGATTTGAACTTGGAAAAATGAGTTTTCTTGCCTCCATGTCTGATTCTCTATCCATTTTACCACAACTATACAAAGATGTGTAGATGTAGTCCTCACCTGACTTTAATATGCTTAAGATCTAGTAGAAACTATGATGACATATACAGATATGATGAAATAAATATAACACAAAGAAACTTGTGATAAATACTAATAACTTATATTTATACTGTTCTTTCATATTTACAATTATTGTTATACCCATTTTAGAGATGCAAAAACTGAATATCATAGATATGAAATAACTTCTATGGCTAATAAGATGTAGATTCAAGCCTCAAACCTGTGTGTTCTATCCTCAAATCCATTGTCCTTGCCAATATATTCCAGTAGATAAACAAGGTGCCAATGAAACTCAGGTATAGTCACTTCTTGTTGGGGTAATAAGGGAAGGTTCCATAGCCACAAGTTAGCCCATGGATAGGAGTTTGATAGGCAGGGATTAGGGGTCCCTTGTTCCAGTAAGATACCATAGGAAATGGAGGTAAGGGGTAAGGGTAGACAGGCAGAGGTAAATGGGACTGCTTAAGTGACACTTTCTGTCTGAGAAGAAGAAAATGAGATGCTACTGTGGATATAGATGTGTGGCTTACTAGTCTAAGTAGGGGCTTTCAAAGAATTATTACCTTAGTCTCTGGCTTGGGTTTGTAGGAACGAGAGGAGGAATTGCAAAAAGAGGAAAAAAGACAACTGAAGAATTATGAGCTGTGCCAAGAGTTTGAACAAGATGCCAGTTTATTCTCCCAATGGATCCAGGAAACCAGGTCTGCTGTCCCATCTGGGTCCCTCAACTTCTACTGGGGAGGGATTCATCAGACCTTGCAAACTGGAGGCCAGAGCCTATTTTTCCTGAATAGAGATTCTGTGGGGAACACCACCACCCTCCCAGAGGGATATCAGTGAATCTACTCTACTCTCTCCCTCCCCTCACTATAGGCATTGATTTACTTTTCAAGAAGGGCTGAGAAAGAGACCAAACACAGGCAAAAGTTCAAAGTAGTTTGGGGTCCACAATGTATCACTGTCTCAGCTTTCACTACTGTCATTGTGGCATCCCGCAGAGACCTACCTGCCTAGGCATTGTCATGAAATTATACCTCCCTCATTCTCTCATTACTCATGCATTATAACAAATTGCCTTGGTCCCAGGTAGCTGTTACAGAGGGACATGTTTGATGAGTTAATTTACAATAAAGTGTGAATGTTGGTGGTAGCTTGTCATGGAATTGGGAGAAAAAAAGATTTTAGAAATCATCCGGTTGAACATTTTCGTTTGACAGATGAGAAAATTAGGGTCTATAGAGATTACTTATCTAAGGCTTCTTATGTCACCCTACTTGGGTGAGATTTTTCTTTTTTTGGAAAAGAGGGAGACTGGAGATGGCAATATCTTAAGCCAAAGGAACTAATTTCTATTGGTGTAGTTTTTTTTTAATTGTTGCAGGTAAGTAGATAAGAGACAGAATAGAAGTCTCCATCCCTACTCTCAGAAAAAAAAAATTCCATTGTTTCATTGAGTTCATGCTCATTCTACACCATAAAGCAAAACCTGGCTCTGATGATGGAATCAGGTATTTCAGAAAACACAAAATAAATTGGTTCCATCCATCCTGAGCCAAGAAGAAATCAGACAATGGTTTGAAAGAAATCAGGTAGTGAGGCTCATGGAACTCAAATGGCAGGCATAAAAGAAATTGCTCAACCATAGCCTCACCCTTTTTATACTTGTCTCTTGAGTGTTCTGTGGGGAGTCTGGTAGATTCTGTTAAAGACAGAATGTGATGTTCTTTGAACTTGTTGAAATGGGAGTTGTCAGTGCTCATGGGCACAGAAGAACAGGTGAGCTTGATCAAAGGATGGGGATTTGGGGGAAAATGGGTGGAGCTGGAACACAACTAGCTGTCTGATTGACTTTTGATGCCAGAGATTTGAGGGCTAAGATCTTGGTCAGTGGACAGACTCTTCAAGTCAACAAACCAGAACCACAACTTAAAAATATTGAAAATTCAGGCAAATAAGATACCTTTGTGTTGAATAACTTGACTGATCTACTTTTTCTTTTTTTTTTCCTCCTGGCTCCTGTTCCTGGAACTGCCTGTTTCAGGGCTTATTTCCTAGATGGGTTAGTATTGAACTTTATATTTAATATGGGCAAAGGGATGGAAGGAATCAAATGGTAAGTAAGGTAGTCAGCCTGTCAGTGGTTACTTGGTGCCCAGGCATTGTAGTCCTCTTCCTTGATTAAGCTAGTGGACTGCAGGCTATAGTGAGTAAGTACCAATATTAATGAAAGCTTGCATTTCTATAGCTATGACTGTGGGGTCAAAAACACTTTATGTCCACTTTTTAATTTGGTGTTTATGATACTCCTGTGAGATGTACAAAGTAGAATCATTATCCTCACTTTTTGACTTTTCTAGGGCCAAGGTAATTTCCAGATCTGTTTCCTTACCTGTAAAATTACTGGGATGAAGTAGATGACTTCTAAAACTCTTCCCAGTTCTGATCATATTACTGTTAAGGAGTTTCTGATTATCAGTGGAAGGAGTTTCCACACTAGAAGTCCCTCACATTGAGTAAATTACAAATTGAGACCAAAAAAAAGTTTCTCGATTGTCATTTAGTTAGAACATGCCAGAGGGAGGATTTGAATCCAGTCCTTTCTGAATCTACCCACCACATCACACTGTCCCATTTTATGGATGAGGAAATGAAGGTCAAAGAAACAAAGAAATTTAACTAAGTCCACTTAATTAAGTGGCAGAGCCAGACTTGCACTCCAAGTCCAGGGCTTTCTCCATATTGCCCTAATTTCTGACCTCTGGAAAGTCACAGACAAATAAAGACAGGTAGGCATATAATATCATAAGACAGGTAGGCATGTAACATCAAAACAATCAACTTACAAAATTCTTCACCATCACCATGGCAAAGTAGTGGAATTGCTCCGATCCCCAGCCTTCTCCACTTACCTTCTAGTGATAAAATGGTATCATAGAAGGAACTATAGATTTAGAGACAGAGATCTTTTATTCTAGTTCCATTTCCACCATTATCTGTTTGACCTTGGGCAAGATGTTTGACTTCTTTGAGTCTAGATGTCCTCATTTGCAAAATGTGAATTACGACATTATCCTTTGTTCCTTGGATTGTGTAGAGCAAATATTAAAGTGACTGAATAGTGCCTACTGGCTAGACTATATTCATTTGTAAGCCCAGCCCACAGAACTAATCTATCAGTAGACAGATCCTGGAGAGATGCTGCAGATAGACAATAAACTGAGACTGGGGTTGAATATAGAAGGAAGACAGTGGATTGGATAGAATTTGAGAAACAGTATTGTTTTCAGTGACTTTGAGCTTCTCCCTGAAACAAAATCCCACCTTGTAAGCAAGCATATTCTTCTGGTGTGGCTCTCTGGCTGCAATCAGGGAATACCAAAGCTTCTGGGAAATAGAAATTGCAGGTCACCCAAAGGGTAATGGAGAGATGTGTGGTGAGTATAAATAGGTTGCAACATGTTACAAATGATGAATTGCATCCACAAAAGTGGCATAGAAAAATCATCAAAGAAATGTTATCACCAGAAAAAGAGGTGGACTGGTCAAAGAATGAGGGGTGGGCAGCCCATATGCTGTATTAGTACTCATGTAACGTCAAAACAGCTAGAAAGAGATCTGTACCAGTCCCCTGGAGAGTCCAAGGAAGATTTATAGAAGGACAGGTATAAGATAGATTGAGAAGGCATGCCAGGGAGTACCTACCTTAATGAGATCACAGATCCATTCAAGTGCAGTATTAGTTAAGATCCTGTATGAAAAGCATTTTGTCATTCTAAACTCTTATGCAAATTTGAGCTATTGTCATAATCCCAGGCACACCCTTCAAGTTGCACGAAACATCAATCAATCAACAAGCATTTATTTATCAAACACTTACTAAGTGACAGGCACTGTGAGTGATCAGCCCTAGAATACAAAGGAAAAACAAAAGGAGTCCCTGCTTTGAAGGGGTTTATATTTTAATAGGGGAAACAACAGAAGCATAAATGTGTATTTCAAAGAAAAACTGTTGTCCTTAGTCCTTCATTTCTGAAGAGGACCAATGACATTATGGGTGATGATGACCTGTGTATGAATTGGATTAAAGTGAGGCAGAGTTGCACAATGTCTTTAGTCTCCACCTTGATGACTCACATTAGGGAAAAAGTAGTTTTTTAAAAGAAGGTTTTAGCTGCTAGAGGCTACTGAAAAAGGCCTCTTTTGGTGGTTCTTGAGTTAGGTCTTAGAGGAAGCCAAAAATTCTAATCATTGGAAGCTAGGAGGCAGAGCATAGCAGGCACTGGATGCAGCTAATATAGAGGCAGGGAGACAGAAGCTAAAGGTGTCAACTGTATGTATTGTGAGGAGAATGTGTTAAAAGCCTAGAAAGATAGTAAGCAACCAGATTATAACGAGCTACAAATGCCAATCAGTCAGTCAGCATTTATCCAGTAACTACTATGGACTAGGGGCCCAGGGGTGAGGAACCTGTGACCTCAAGGTCACATGTGGTCTTCTAGGTCCTAAAGCATTTGGATTCAGTCAAAGGGCCTCACTTGAGAACCTAGAGGGCCACAGGTTCCCTACCCCTCTCTAAACATTGAGATAGGCATTAAGGGTACAGATACAAAGAATGAAACAGAATGAAAATCATGCCCATTTTGGTGTCTGTGACCTTAATCTTTATCCTCGATGTTCACTGTAACCTGTTAGTATCAAAATAAAAATAGAATTTGCTAAGGGAAAAAGTGGGCACAGAGTGATTTGAAATTGTAGGAGCCCCATCCTAGGCTGAGCATGCTAGGGGAAAATCACCCTCTCTTGTTAATCCAGGAAAGCTTCTTAGGAAATGAGAATTTCAGGGATAATTGGAGCCTGGGGAAGATGTAAAGTAGGAGAAGATTTTACATGCACAGTATAATTCAGGAAACAATGGGGAGCAGAAGAGGAGACACAAAAATGAAGAGGCTTTGAGCAGGTGAAACTCCACAGGCACCATCAATCTCTATAATTTGTTACATTTTCCTCTGTTTTTCTGACTAGATCATTGCTCAAGGAAACGGGGACCCTGGAATCTCAGCTGGAAGCTAATAAAGTAAGTACCTGCAGTGCCTGTGGCTGCTTGAATCACAGAGAGTAAGAAAGCCCTGCTTAGAGGGATGATCTGGTCCTTCAACATGTTCAAACATCACATAAGTGGAAAAATTAGACTTATTCTGTTTGGACCCAGAAGAGAAACTGAGGAGCCTCCAGTGGATTAAAAGATCAAGTTGGGCTTTATGTCAAGCAATTCAAACCAAAACAGAAATGCCAAAAACTACTCTTTAATAACCAGAGCCTCCCCAAAGTGTGATGAACCACCTTTGGGGTGGCAGGTTCCCTCTTATGGATTTTCTGGAAGAGGTTGGATGACTGCTAGCAGTAAGACTCAAGATTTTAAAATTTTGAATACTTTTCTTTAAAAGTTTCTGGTTGAGTCCTTAATTCTTCATTCTAATTCTTTTTCTTGCCTCCTTTTTAATGAGGTTTCTGACCAATCTGAAGAAGGTTGGTCTACATAATTGATGGGGTCTCTTCTAATTTTCAAATTCTATGATTCTCTGATCTAGTCAGTTCAATGGAAGAGGCTGGGAAAGGTTAAGGCAACGAGGTGTCACAGTGCACAGAGAACTGGGCTTGGAATCAGGAAGATGCATCTTCCCTGAGTTCAAATCTGGCCTCAGACACTTACTAGATTATGTGACCCTAGGCAAGTCACTTAACACCCTATTTGACTCAGTTTCTCATCTGTACAATGAGCTGGAGAAGAAACTGGTAAGCCACTTCAGTATCTTTGCCAAGAAAATCCCAAATGGGATAAAGAAGGGTCAGACATGACTGAAATTACTGAACAAATGGCAAAAATGGGAAAGGTTTCCTGTAGAAGGAGAGATTTTAGTTGCGACTTGATGGAAGCCAGGAAAGCCACGGGGTGGACATGAGAAGAAAAGAGCATTTCAATTGTGGTGACAGCTAAGGGAAATGCCCAGAGCCAAGAGACTGAGTGTCTTGTTTATGGAGCAGCAAGTAGTTCAAGGGATACCAGTGCGATGCCTAGAACAATGTGGAGGTCTCACAACTCTATTATTCAGTTAGTCATTGAAAAGGAGGACTGAAACTGAGAAATTACCTATTTCAACCACCTCATTGTACAGATGAGGAAGCTGAGGCCCTAAGAGGGGCCCTAAAAGGTACTTTCACAAAGTCACAAACTAGCCTCAGCCAGAATCTGAACCTCACTTTTGCTGCCTTTGAGTGCAGGATTATTTCCACTATACTGTGCTATGTATAAATGTTTAATCCCATGCTGTTTCCTCATAAAACCTAGGGCTATCTTCCTCTCATTGTCAGTCAATGTATGTCCAGAAAATGAAGACTGATTTTAGCATTAGCCAGAGCCATTATAGTGTGGTCAAATTCTGGACCCCCAAGCTAACATGTCAAAGAATTTTTTTCCTCTTTCCCTTCTCTTATTACTAGATCTTCAGATGAAAAGGCCTCCCTTTGTAGTATTATGAACAGTATTTACGTGTTTATTCTGATAGATACAAAGATATAGGTATAGGTCTTGTTAGAGATATAGATCTACATAGAGAGCTTTTTTTGTAGTCAGAATTAAGAAAAATGATTGCAAAATATCAAATATATTTCCAAATCAAAATGGAATGCTTTGGGGATAATTTAATATTTTGGATTGTTTGTGCCAAAATTTCTTTCCGTTAGTTAGAATAACTATCCCTATAAAAATTAATGAAAGTAAACTCTAATGGTGGGAATATTATAGAATTCAAGGTTGGGGGAGAGAATAGCACTGACATCCTGTGGACTTTATGGTGTGACCTACCAGAGGTTTTGCTAGTCTGCTCTCAGGAGGCTATTCCAGTCTGATTGGGTGACAGAATAATATAATGGAAAGAAAAATTAGCCAGGGTAGATCAAAATGTCATAACATCCCTATATGTTTTGGTGGAAAAAGCTGGTCATGAAGAGCAGGTCTGACTGTGATGGGTTGTTCAAAGAACTTGCTGGGTGGTTGAGAAGATCTTCTGAGAGTTTAGACAGTAACTACTGGGTAGTTATCTTGAAATTGACAGAATATACATCATGGATATCCCTCTACCATTTTCCCCCTTAGTTTATAACTGTATGCTCTTTTCCAATTTTCATGGGGAAAAATGGAGATCCTAGATAATTGAGAACCATCAATCAACTGAAATGTGCTGGAATCCTATCTGCCTCTTGTTCCTCAATTCATGACATAGATAACTGTCAGAATAAGAGTTAGAAGGGACCTTTACATTCATTTAGTCCAGTCTATACCTGAAGCATGAATTTCCCCTACTAACATTTCTTATAAGAGGTCATTCAGTCTCTATATGGGAAAGTTCACTGCAGTCTGTTCAGTCCCCATAATTTTAATTGCTAAGAGTTTTTCCTTAAAAAAAAGTCAAAACCAACCAACCAATCAATCAAATTGATCAAGTCAAATTTCAATTCAATTCGATAAATACTTATTAAGCACCACTATGTACCAGGCACTGTTTTCTATATCAGCCCCCCAAATACTTGATGATTAGGATTCTGTGCATTCTAAACATTCTCTTCTCCAGCCTAAATAGCTCCAGTATGTTCCACCAATCCTGAGGTGTCATATTCTCCAATTCTTCCACTATCCTGGACACTATCATCTGGTCAGTTGACACACTCTAGCTTACCTGTGTCCTTCCAGATATATAGCATCCAGAACTGTATAGCTGATGTAGTCTGACCAGGAAGATTACAGTGTCACTACCACCTCCTCCATCCCAGAAATTATCCTTCTCTTAATGCAGCCTAAGGTCACAAGAACTTTTTTTCTCCTTGTTTTTTTATGTTTATTTTAAGCATCTTATGTATTAACATTGCTTCGTATTAATTTTGCTGTTAGCTAAGATCCTGATGTTTTTCTTTTAAAGCAATTGGGGTTAAGTAACTTGCCCAAGGTTACTCGGCCAGTTTTTTTGTGTGGGTGTTAAATATCTGAGGCCAGAACTGATCCTGGTCCTTCTGACTCTGGGGCTAGCGCTCTTACTCACTGTGCCACCTAGCCACCCCTGATCCTGATTTTTTTAAAACATGGAATGTAAAAGATGTCTCTCTCTTAAACTTGATAGGTAAAATTGTTTTCAAATGTAAATGTGAGAATTTATGTTTATCTTTATTTTTTAGGTCACAATTTTAGACCTGCAAGAGACTACAGAATCATTAGTACACTCTTTCCCTCACCAGGCAGCTAGCTGGCATAGTGGATAGAGCACCAGGCCTGGAGTCAGGAGGACCTGAACTCAAATTGAGCCTTAGATACTTATTGACTGTGTGACTCTGGGCAAGTCACTTAAATGCTATTTGCCTCAGTTTCTCATCTATACAATAAGCTGGAGAAGGAAATGGCAAACCATTCTAACATCTTTGCCAAGAAAATCCCAGCTGGAGTCATGAAGAGTCAGATGAAACTAAAAATGACTGAACAAAACCTGTAGTTGCCTAGAACATTGAGAGGCTGTGTGAGTTGCCCAGATTCACATAGAAGCAGAATTTGAACTAAGGTCTTCCTTGCTTCGAGATAGGCATTGTGTCCATCACCCCAGGCTTCTGAGAATAAAACAGGACTAAGTTACTCCAATAGACATATCCATCCACATTGCTGTCACTCAGTTGATAAACATTAATCTTTCTCCACTCTTCTTCCTCTCCAGCGGAAGCAGAAGGAAATTCAGGTGATGAAGCGTCAGTTGAGCAAGATTGAGGACCTGGGGGATACTATGGAGGATGCTCTGATCCTGGACATCAAATACAGCACCATTGGCTTAGCCCAGCAGTGGGACCAGCTCCACCAACTAGGAATGAGGATGCAGCACAATCTCGAGCAGCAGATCCAAGCCAAGTACTGTGGGCCCATGGGAAATCTAGAGACTTTCCAGGCTTTGACTAGGCCTAGATGAAGGCATGAGAACTCCACAGGGTCTAATGAGACACTGGGGGCAAAAACATAGTGGATGGGAAAGGATAGGGAGCTTACCATGTAGGGTAGAGAGCAAAGACTCAGCAAAGACTCAAAGCTATTAGTACTACCCTTTCAATGGAATTATTTTTTTTTTAGTACTTTGTGATGACCTGTATATTCTAACTATCATAATTAAAATAATATATGATATATAAAAAGCAAAAAAAATTATGTTACCTCATTAGAGTCTCATAATAGTATGAGCAATGTTTCATGTTCCTCCATACGTGTTTTACAGATGAGGAAACTGAGGCTTATAAATGTTAAATAACCTGCCTGTGGTCATACATCTAATATGTGTTGGATGTGAGATTTGATACCAGATTTCCAGTCCAGCATTCAGTCTAATATGTCAGGATAACCTTCAAAATGCTTTACACATTTTATAATTCATAGTTTCTTTTCAGGTACAACTCAGTGATTTGGGGCAGTATTTGATCCTGGCCTGAAACTTTTCCCAAATTCCTTATATTCTTAGCTTTTTGTTTCCTTAGGCTGAAGTGTAAGGCCTCTCTGGCTCACTTCCCTGAAGTCAAAATGGGTTCAAAGCCCTATAGGAGCTGCCCCTCCTACATATACCCAATAATCATATTAAACATTTAATAAATGCTTGTTAACTGATTCACTTTCCCACTCCCCAGGAATGTTGAAATAAAGTCAGTCAGAATCACCAGCATCAGGAAATTTCCAGTGCTGGTAGACTGAGAAACAGCAGTGAGAGATTGGATTAAATAGCTTCCCTAGTCCCTTCCATCTCCAAGACTCTCTAATTTATATGATCTATGGATTTGGTTACTCTACCAGGTAGTAAGTGTTTACAGTCTCAGTATTCCTGAACATTTTTTTTCACTACAGAGTTATAGTCACCAGCTGTAAATGACACAAGGCACTGATAGCTTTCCCAATTTTTGTTTCATGACCCATGTGCCATTCTTATAATTGCTAAGGGAATCTGTTTTGATCTGAAGTGAACTGATATTAGCAGATGGTTGTACTGTCTCTTTCCATGGGAGATAGGAGAGCTGATAGGCATACATGAGAAAGTACTTTGTATGTGATGTTATGATTATTCCTTGCAGGGATATGATTGGTGTAAGTGAAGAGACGCTTAAGGAATTTAGCACAACCTATCAGTAAGTATGAGACCAGGAGTGTGCTGGTAAATATTTAACAACTGTGTCTCTAGGAAAACATAAATGTACACAGAATACACTTTCAAGTTGAATCTGCCCTATTTAAATTGTCTTTATCATTTTCTTAAGTCTAGACAATTAGCAAAATTAAGTCCTGATTTGTAGTGTTTGCTCATTTCCCACATATAAAGGTTTATGCTGAAAATTTCAGTTTACTTTCCCGAGCTGGTACAAGTAGACTCCAGCTTGTTCCTCCATAAGAAGATCAGCATCCACAAGACTGGGAGTATATAGTAGTTAGAGGAGAAAAGAAACTGCTAATTTTAGTTTCATTTCTAGCTGCTCTGTATATATCTTGTATTACCTATTTATTTGCATGTTTTCTCTTGAATTAGAATGAACTCTATGTGAGGGCAGGAACTGATTTTTGCTTTTATTTGAAGCACCAGCCCTTGGCATAGTGCCTGACACTTATTAAGTGCTCAATAAATGATTGTTGACTGACTACCTTACTGACACTGGTCTATGAAGAAGTATCAGCATTCAATGTCTTCTCATTCAGACACTTTGATGAGACCTTGACTGGACGACTGAGCCACAAAGAATTTCGGTCCTGCCTCAGAGGCCTCAATTATTACTTACCCATGGTTGAGGAAGGGGAACCTGAGCCTAAGTTTGAAAAGTTCCTGGATGCTGTGGATCCTGGGAGGTAAGAAGCATGATACAGATGGAAATGATGGCAGTAATTGCAAGAAAGGAGTAAGAAGGTTCTCAGAAAGGATGAGAGAACAGATTTTTTACTTACTTACTGGGCTTCTCCTCTAACTAAGTAGGATGAAGAAAAGTGATATGTTTTGAGATCCTTCGTTGGTTCTGAGTCCCCTGATCCAGTTAGGGTATCAGGAAGTACATTCTAGACTCCTAAAATTAATCACCGTATTAGAAATGGACTTGGAGGAGATAATAGTACAAGTAGAAGAAAGAAGAAATTATAGTGGACAATGGCAGGAGAGAGAGTGTGTGTGTGAAATATGTAGTCATTTTTATTATACCATGTTATGGAAATGCTTGTTTTATTCCACAAGTTCAAATAAAATAATTTTAAAAAGAAAGAAATATGGAGTGGCAAATATGAAAATTTGCAGAAAGAGGCAAAGTTAATGCCATTTGTAAGACTTTTACATCAGTCATAATTATTAAATATGACTTTGGTAATGAGCTCTGCCCCACTTTTTAAGGGGAGTAGAAGAAGGGGAATAGATGATTCAGCCCTGTCTATGAAGGAGTCCTGTTTGTTCTTATCCTATACAAAAATAGAGTCAGAAGCAGAATTAGAAACATGAGGACAGTGGGAGATTTCCATGGGGTTATACTCAGGGAGCCACATCAGTGGGAAAGGAAGAGCTGTCCTAAGTTCATTAAGGGAGAGAGACACGTTATAGATTTAGTGAATGAGATCAAAGGTCCAGTTGTCAAATGGAATTTTAAAAGGGCCAAAGGGACATGTCTACTGGAAGGGACCTGAGGTCAGCTGACATCCTCATCTTACATCATTCAACAATGAGTTAGTGGACTCCAAAGGAGCAAATAGAGTTGGAAGTCAAAGGCCAAGGTTAAGGTTACTACCCTTGGAAGATGAAGATAGCTTTTATATTTTATCTTTGTGGCCAATTTTTCTCTCCACTATCCATGAGAACCTAGATAAAAGTTCTTCAGTTCATGCTTTTTTTGAAATTTAATGTGCGTTTTTCCTCTTAAGAAAGGATATAACTACTAAACTATTCCCTTCCCAACCCTTTCCAGGAAGGGCTACATCTCACTGGAGGAATATACCTCATTCCTGATTGACAAGGAGTCAGAAAACATTAAATCCAGTGAGGAAATTGAGAATGGCTTCCAGGCCCTGGCTGAGGGCAAAGCTTACATCACAAAGGAGGACCTGAAACAGGTCAGGCTATGCAACCCATCCTTTCTTCTCCCTTCCTGCACCCACCTCCCTCACACACCATCTGAATGTAGACCTCAGCTCCCTGGCTTGAATGACTAGTGCTACTTACTTTTTGGTCTCTGGTTTTGTCTACCAGGTCATCCTACACATGGCCACTAGAATAACTTGGATAATGCACCAGAAAGAGTTTTGGATTTAGAGGAAACATATCACTTGCAACCTACATGACCTTGGGCAAATCACTTCTGTAGGCCTCAGTTTCCTCTTTAATTAAATGAGGAGGTTGGACAATTAGATGATCTCTAAGGTCTCTTCCATTTTAAATCTATGGTCCTGTGAACCAACATTCAGTTATGTGCCTCTCCCACACAAGGGCACAAAGTAGCTCTCTTCTGGCTGTCATATCAAATTTGAACCCTTCCTCATTTTTACAGATTCTCCACTAATTGAACCCCATTACTCTTATTATTTAATTATGCTAATCTTTATGATCCGTATAAGAGTTCTTGTATACTCTCAAAATCTCTGAACCCTTCTCCATTTACTTTAAAGATTGCCATCACTACCCCCCACAAATTGGACTTTATTACCCTTATTATTTAATTAAACTAGTCTTTGTGGTCAATATTATAATTATTGTATACTTTCAAATGATCTGAACCATTCTCTATTTGTTTTAAAGATTCCTCTCCCCCAGTTGGACTCCATTACCTATATTTATTAATTATACTAATCTTTGTGACCATTAATATCTGTGATCAGTGTATATTCTCTAAAGATTTAGTTAGAAGGCTCTTCCAATATCCCCATGAGCTACCCATTTTGCAGATGAGGAAGCCAAGACTCAAGAAAGACAAAAATGATTTGCCTGACGTCCTACTTGCACAAGCTCATAGTAAGTAGCAGAGCCAAGGAGCCAGAATTTGGACTAAAGTCTTCTGACTCCGTATCCAGTCCTCCTGCTACAATACCATGATGCAAGGTCAACAAACTTCCCACACCCTGCACCTGACTTGCTTCTGAACCTTTCTATAGACCACTCCCTCTCCCTGGGAAACTTTGCCCCCTCTCCTTCCTAATTATATTCTAAGTCTTCTTCTGTTTTTGTTTGGATTTTTTTTTTTTTTGGTGAGGATCAACTCAATTTCTAGATATCTAATTGGGTCAGTGATCTCCAAGTGAACCAGTGTGGTTTTAGCCCTGATCCTTATGTTGTTTAAATGCTTCTTTATGAGTCTTTCCTGATCATTTCTGCACAGATTCTAAATACTGTTTCCTCTTTGCTCTCTCACATCCCCCCTCTAACAAGAGCTCTAGACTGAGCACTGAAGAGATGTGCAGAAGGATAAAAGTAATGACTAAATAAAAAAGCACAGGTGATTATTATGAGTCAAGCATAGTAGGAAGCTCTTAGTATGTAAATTGAAAAATGGGATCATCCCTGGACTAATGGAGCTCATTCTAGTCAGAGATAGCAAATATTAGATAGTTTAGCTACAGAATAAATGCAAAGATTCTAGATTTCTAGGGATAGGTGGGGTGGATGGCAAAGTCTAAGAGTTCTTAGGTTATGCAATGATGCAGATCAGATGAGAGTACATGGGGTTTGGAAGGTATAAAAACAAATCCAATGGTAAAGTCCCAGGGATTTTAGAATGGAAAAGCAAGAGAAAGGGTTAGTTTTGGAAATCTTACATATTACTAGTAGTATCACAGTTGGTGACTCCTTGCTTATTCAAGTGGTTTGAACAGCCATGTATGTCCCAAAGGTAGAGGTCTCTATAGACAATGCATTGGAAAGGTAGGTGCTAGACCTGAGGTCTGTGTGAAATGAAGATTCTGTATTTTTTCCCATAAGGGTGAGGATTAGTATTCATTAAGGGAAAAGAAGGGAGTAGAGACATTGGAAGGAAGATTAGGGTAGAAAGGAACCCACAAAACTTGTTCTCCCGGGATCTTGGGTGGTGCAGAGGGGGAAAGAGAAGGAATGAGGAAAGAGGAAGCCATGGCTTTTTCTCTCAAGTTGCCCTTTATCTAATTGGAGAGACATAGAGAAAGTAACAGACATTGAAAAGACAAATGTAAAGGAATAGTATACAGATTGTATATATGAAAGTTCATGGGGCAGGGATTAATGCAGTGGTCTGTCACTTGAGGTTTTGTCAAGAAAGGCTTCTTGAACAAGGTGATCTTGAGGAATTCAATGCCATCTTAATTAATTTTTAGGTATAGGGTTGGTGGGAGAGGTTAGTGAAGAGAGAAATAGAGCTATCTCTCACATCTGTTGTCGCTTCCATCACTAAGCTTGGAGACTGAAGTAACCATTTTCCCTAGGATACCTATCACCATAATTCTCTCTCTTCTAGGCCCTCACTCCAGAGCAGGTACAATTCTGTGCCTCACGAATGCAGCCCTATACAGATCCTCGTGGCCGTACTGCTGGCTATGACTACGTTGGATTCACAAATTCATACTTTGGTAACTGATAAGAAGATCCAGATGTGGCTAGGGAAGGAGAAGAATGCTCAAAAAGTATATTTAATACTCTGGCAAGAAGCTGGATATTTCCAAGAACTACAGATTCAGGTTTATTTTGAGTCACTATGGGGAAACAAGGGGGTGTGGATATGTGGATTTGTAAAGTTAAGATCTCCCTTTGTATGGGATGACCCAAATTAAAGTCCTGCTGATCCAAACTGGGGATTTGTGCTTTTTAGAATTAGTGGATTCATGGCCAAGTACAAATAGATCTTTTGTCTCCCTAATAAAGAAGTTGCTATAGATAATCACCAAATAATTTCCATTTAATACTAGAACACATCTTTGTTTTTATATTTGGCATATCATTATAAGACAGTGTGACCTAGAGGAACCTGCTTAAGGACTGATAAAATTAAAGGCTAATATCTTTAAAACCAGCTTCCTCTGGAAAGTGAAGACATCTCCAGTGACACTACAAAATGAGTAGGGACCCCTACCCAATAGTGCATGAATAGGTCCCTTTAACTCACTGAGTATATCTGAGTGAGTCAAGGTAATTAGAGATTGGCAACATATCCTTGGGCTTGGGCCTATAAAATAGAGCTAACCGATGTGCCAAAGATGACAGAACCTGAGAGAACTAAGCACAAGCAAAAACCAGACTAGACTAAGGTCCTTGGTAGAAGGTAAGCCTGCCTCACCAAATTGCCTACCCTCATCTTACCCCAGATATATGTGAACTGCTAGAGGCAACTGTAAAAAAAATGGCCACTCCCAACCTCCACCTCTAAGAGAGAAGAGGAGTTCTAATTAAATCCCTGGATCTAGCCCCTTAGGCAAGGGGAAGGCTTGGTCTTGATCAGCACTCAGTTACTTGATCTAGTATTGAGGAAAAAATTGGATTTCCACTCAAGGACCCAAACCAAGCCTTTAGGAGAGAAGAATAATGAGAATAGCCTAGACATCAAGGAGCAAACTTGGCCTTCACTAATGACCTCCAATGGGAAGGGAGTTGAATCTCTAGCAACCCAAATATGAAATTCCCTTTTATGGAAACCTTAAATCTTAAGGTAACCATCTAAGTCTTGTAGACTATACCAGTCTCTCATGGAAGGTGATACTCATCAGAAGTAGAAGAGTTGGCTGGACTACTTATTGCCTATTGAGAGATGTGTGTGTGTGTGTGTGTGTGTGTGTGTGTGTGTGTGTGTGTGTGTGTGTGTGTTGCCGTCTTTCTTTGGGACTGAGAGATTCCTGGTATGATACAATAATACAGCAAACCTTTATTAAATGCCTACTATGTACTGTACTAAATGTTGGGGATACAAATAAGAAGGAAGAAAGTTCCTGCCCTCAAGAAATTTACAATCTAATGGGGAGGAGATAACACAAAAAGAAGCTGAAAAGATTGGGAGGAGGGCAGGAAGGAAGCTGTTTTGATAGGTAGACCTGTTGTTTTTTCCTTTGGACCAAACTCTATCTTTATAGGCCTGAGTAAAAGGAATCAAGACAAATCTACAAAAGTCATCCCTCAGTCATCCTCAGTAACATTTCAATGGCTCAGTAGTCCAAGGGTATCCCAACACCCCAACAAAGCAATGTCCTTGATGTCACCATCAGCATGTAAAGTAGAATACAAAACACTGGGGATGGTGTCAGAAAGCTGAGACAATCCTGGCTCTATGGGATTACTGTCTAAATGACTTTGAATGAGTTGCTTATCCTATTTAAGTTTCAGTTTCCTCATCTGTAAAATGAGGGAGTCAGATGACTTGGTTTCCCCTAAGGCCCTTTACAGTCCTCAATCTAGGATTCCAGGATGTTGATATAAAGTCCTTCCCTTCCAAAGGCAGATATCTTCAGAGACAAAGCATATCATGTTATTGCACAAGTCCTGGTCACATCCTCCACCTAATTCTGCTTTATTATTGAAGTACCTCATAAATTACAAAGTTCTTTCACGTATGGTCTCATTTGATCATCCCAATTTGATACCCCATGATTATGTGGGGTCGGCAGACAGGTATTATTTTCTCTATTTCCAGAGATAATTAAAAGGTATTGAAAAAAAATAAAGCAAAGTGGCTTACTGATGCTCACACAGCTGCTAAGCTATGAAGCCAGGACTCAAACCTGGGCTTTATGCTTCCAAGTATATGCTACACATTGCAAACAACATAATGGATCTGTAGACTGAAATCCCAATGCTGAGGCTTTCCCTCCGCCTTTCTGCTAAATGCTTCCATGATCCCTGTTTCACAATGAGATTGTATGGTACTGCCTTTCAGAATAATACAAAATCCTCACCTAAAAGTCTTGTCTATCTCTCTGTCTCTGTTTGCCTTTCTATCACTCACTCTCTTCTTTTTCTGTACCTCTGCCTTTTGCTCTCCCTCTCTGATATTTTTTCTCTCTTCCCTTCTTTCTCTCATACACATAGGTACCCACAAATGGACACAGGAGCAGAGGATAATAGACGTAGAGCTGAAAAAGACCTTAGGCATCATCAAATTTAATACCCTTATCTTACTGGTGAGGAAACTGAGGTATGGGGAAACTAAATGAATTGCCCAGGTTCATACAGTAAGTTTCAAGAATAGGATCTGAAGCAAGGTCTTCCTGACTCCAATCTTCCTGACTCTAGTGCAGTCTCCATTATAACACATGTTGTTTTTCAATTGTTTGTCTGTTTCTGACTCTTTGTCACCTTGTGGAGTTTTCTTGACACAGATATTGGAGTGATTCGACGTTTCCTTTTCTGCGAGCAGAGGTTAAATGAATTGTCCAGGGTCACATAGCTAGAAAGTATCTGAGGTCAGATTTGAACTCTGGTATTTCTGACTCCAGACCCAGTGCTTGTTCTGTGGTGCCTTAGCTGCTCCATATCATACATATCTAGGTCATAAAAAGTGAGAGAATAAGAAACCTTCTAGATCTTCTAGTCTAAGCCCCACATTTTATAGGTGAGGAAACAGACAGAGAGGTTAAGCACAATTTAAAATTTTATTTAGATGAGAGGATTCTGGGAAGAATGTGGATTAGATCAGAAAATTCCAAGTTCTTAAGATTTCCCCCCACAAAAGAAATGAAATAGTGCCTTAGGGTGAGCATAGAATAGTAAAAATAAGTAAGAGCAGGGGAAAACCGGGGTTCTCCTGGGACAACTGGAGAATATTTGAAGAAAAATCCCAGGATGAGGTTTTGTCCCTGTGAAGAATAAACACCTTCAGGCTAGGTCCTAGGTCTCCTTAAACAAGAAGCAGCAAACCTTGGCTTTAGCTTGGTTGGGAGGATGCCTCAGCCAAGCCTCAGGAACTTTTACCCCCAGGACAGTGAGAGGAGTAAAGTGTCTGAGTGGGAGATCAAAGGAACCTCTGATGACAAGGAATGCCAGACCCAACTGTGCTGGGACCAGAAGCTTTGGGATAGGGATGACAATGACTGTGGGCACTATACAGTAGGGGGCTGAAGGTCTTTATTCCAGTACCAGACCAGAGGGGAGAACTGAAGGAGGATCTGTGGCTAGAGGCACTATCCCCCATACTGCAAAAACTAAGCTATTAACAATTTTTTTTTTTTAATGCACAGACAAAGGAGAAAGAATCTAACCATAGAGAGTTCCTATGGGAATAGAGAAGACTGGGGTTCATCTTCAGAGGAGGATAGTGAAGCTAAGAAACCCTCTCTATCTCAAAGAGTAATGTCAAATGGTGACCTGCCCCCCCCCCCAAAAAAATTCACAGAAGCATTAAAAAAATCTTTAAAAATCAAATGAGAGGGGCGGCTAGGTGGCGCAGTGAGTAGAGCGTCAGCCCTGGAGTCAGAAGGACCTGAGTTCAAATCCGACCTCAGACACTTAACGCACACACAAATAAAAACCTAGCCCTGTGACCTTGGGCAAGTTACTTAATCCCAATTGCCCTCCAAAAAAAAAAAAGTTAACAGAAATCTATTTTGGGGCGGCTAGGTGGCGCAGTGAATAGAGCGGTCCTGGAGTCAGAAGGACCTGAGTTCAGAGCCGGCCTCATACACTTAATCCACACAAACAAAAACCTAGCCGTGTAACCCTGGGCAAGTTACTTAACTCCAATTGCCCTAAAGGGGCGGCTAGGTGGCATAGTGAGTAAGAGCGCTGGCCTCGGAGTTGGGATGACCCGAGATCAAATCTGGCCTCAGAAAATGAGCACCCACGCATAAATAATGACTAGCCGTGTAACCTTGAGCAAGTTACTTAACCCCAATTGCTTTAAAAAAAAAAATCAAATGAGAGAGATTGAAGAAAAACAACAAAAAAAAATGAGAACAATAAAAGATAAACAAGATTACGAAAAAAGCCAACCAATTAGAAAACAAAATTCAGAATCTTAAGGAAGAAAACAAATTCTTGAAAATCAGAATTGTGGGAGAGGAAGTCAGTGAAGTTATGAGATGAAGAAATAATAAAACAAAATATAAAGAATGAAAAATAGAAGAGAATGTGAAAAATGTCAAGAAAAACAACTGATCTGGAGAACAGTTCAAGAAGAGAAAACATAAGAATAATTGGACTAATTCTAAGCTATGATAAAAAAAGAATCTTGGTACAATAACACAAGAAATATTTTTAATTGTCCTGAAGCATTAGAACAAGAGGGGGAAATAGAAATGAAAAAAAAAAAAAACACCAATCCCCACCTGACAGAGATCCTATGAGGAAAACCCACAGCAATGTTATAGTCAAAATCAAAACCCCTAGCTGAAGGCTAAGATGTGACAAGCAAGAAGAAAAAATAAACAATTTAAATATGAGAGTGCCACATTTAGAATCACACAAGACCTAATAGCAGTGACACTGAAAGACCACAGGTTTTGGAACACTATATATAAAAGAGCAAAAGAACTGGGGTTCTCACAGAAAATATCATACCCAGCAAAAATAAGCATAATCCTGAATGAAAAAAAAATGAACATTTAATGAACTTTCAGACTTTCAGGACTCTGTTTAAAAAAATTTAGAAGATCTGACATGTGAGAGTCAAGAGAAATATAAGGTACATACCAAAACTAATTACAAGGGACTCAATAAGGACAGACTATTTAACTTTTATTTATATAAAAGAATTGTCTAAAATTATTATTAGTAATTAGATAGTTTGTAAGAAAGATTGAGGTATACCTGAGTATGATATGATTTTAAAAAGTAAAACTTTTTAGGTACAGCTAGAAAGGGTAATTATCTTATACAAATAAATTATGAGAGAAAGAACAATCACGGAGGAATTAGATGGGGAAGGAAGGCTGTTAGTTCTGGAAACCTACTTTCATAGGGAATAGGTTCAAGAGGGAGCAATACATATATATCTAGAAAAGTATAAAAGTCTCCTAAATTCAGAAAGTAATAAAGTGATAAGGGGATAGGGAGTGGGGAGAGGATAAGGGAAGTATCACTAGAGTGGAGCGGGAGGGATAAAGGTGGATATAGAAGAGTGTTTAGATTAATGGGAATGGGAGGATAAGGGAGGTATGGGAGGGTAGGTCAAGGAATAGGAGGGCAAAATACCAGGTAGAAGTAAAGTAGAGGAGTCAGGAGGGATAGGAAATAAGAGATACATAAAAATAAGATCAGGAGTAGAATTTGTTAGGGAAAATATATGTTTTTATATGTTCAAATGTGTGTACGTGTATACATGTATATATGTATGTATATAAATATATCCACATATATACCTTTAATTGTAGCCTTCTGGAGTGGGGAGGGTAAATAAAATGATAAATAAATAAAGATAAATAAAATATGATAAATAAATAATATAAATAAAATAAATAATATAATAATAAATAAATAAATATGATAAATAAATAAAGATAAATAAAATGGAAAAAATTAAAATTTTATTTACTTAATCCTTCAGTAAATGTCTTGAAGCCCAGATTGAGGAAGTAACTAGAGGAATCTTGGGAACTAAGCACTCCAATGGTAGGGATCCACCCTGCCAAGAATCAACTCAATGACAATGGGTAGGTACCTGTAGAAGGAATGGGGATGGAACAGGGGAGTACTGGAAAGGAGATGAGTGGAGTTGGATACATAGATTAACTCCTATACACCTCAGCATGACACATGAAGCAGGAGTAGAATACACAGAGAATCAAATTATCAGACTAGAACTAGAAAACACCTTAGAGATTATTTTGTGCTTTCCCTTCATTTCATATATAAGGAAATGGAAACCCAGGGAGGTAATGTGTGGCTGAAACTGAAAATTATAATGAATAATAATAACTAATGTCTATTTCATGCTTTATGATTTTCAAACACTATAGGTACATATCTCATTTAATCCCCATAACAACCCTGCCTTGGGTGCTACAGGCATTATCATCACCATTCTACATGTGAGGAAACAGAATTCAAAAATTAAGTAATTTTCCCCCTGGTTGTCTAGTTGGTTACTGTCAGAGTCAGAATTTGATTAAAGGTGATGAAGCTTATTATATAGGCAGCTTGCCTTTTTCCATTCGAGGTCATAGGATCATACATTTAGAATAAGAAAGAGCCTTCTTAGAAGTAATTTATTCTGAGCCCTCATTTTGTAGAGGAGGAAACTATAGCCTAGAGATTTAAGTGATTTGCCCAAGGTCACACAGGTGGTAGTTAGCAGTGCCCAGACTCAAATCCAGGTGTTCTGACTTCAGATCTAATGTTCTTACTTCTGCACCACACTGCCTCCAAACAGAGTCCAAGAGTTTAGAAAGGCAATCAGGGGAGGAACCTATTCTCCTTTGGAGCGAGTGGGGACCAAAGCAGTAATTGCCTGAATCCCAGACAATTCAATGGCTTATATCTTGAAGATGTTCCCAGCCTTCTGAGAAAATTACCCTGCTCAGGCCTTCTATAATAATAGCTTACTATTCTCTATCACTTTAATATTTGCAAAGTTTTTTTCTCACATCAGCCCTGGTACAAATATATATTTTATCACCATTTCACAGATGAGGAAAGTGAGGAACAAAGAAGTTAGATACCTGTGGTCACATAGAAACTAAGTCTCAGTACTGGAATTCAGTAATTCCATCCAACAAATATTTTAAAATACTCAGAATGTATGCAGCTTTTGGGTTCAATGAAGAATAAAAAAAATTCCTGCCTTAAAGAAGCTTACATTCCATTCCAACTTTAGCCTTCTTTCTGCTATATTAGGCTGCCTTCTTTATCCTCATCTTTTCCCCAGAAGTTTACCCTGGAGGGCATTCTTAAAGGCAGCCTGTACAGCGCGGTTCCTCAGACTATAGACAATGGGGTTGAGGAGTGGGGTCACTACTGTATAGGTGACTGCAATGAGTTGATCACGCTCCAGGGAGTAGCTAGCCTTGGGCCGAAGGTACATGAAAGAAGCACAGCCATAATGCACAATGACCACAGTGAGGTGGGAAGCACAAGTGGAGAAGGCCTTTTGTTTCCCCTTTGCTGAGGGTATTTTCAGAATGGTCACCAAGATGTTGGCATAGGAGATGGTTATGAGTGAAAAAGAGACCAGGAGGACCAGAAGGCTGAGGATAAGGATCCCCAGCTCACTCGTGTCAGTGTCTCCACAAGCCAGGCTCAGCACTGGAGGGGTGTCACAGAAGAAGTGGTGTATTTCATGGGAGCCACAGAATGGGAGTTGAAAGATAACTACTGTCATCCCCATTCCTATGAGATACCCACTAAGGAAAGAAGTGCCAACTAGTTGGGTGCAGAGAGTGGGGTGCATACGGCTAGCATAGTGGAGTGGGGCACAAATGGCCACATACCTGTCAAAGCCCATCACTGCCAGGAGGAAGCAATTAGTGCAGGCCCATGAGGCAGAGAAGTCCATCTGGATAGCACAACCAATGTAGGAGATGGCCTGGCTCCCAATTGCCAGATTTGAAAGTAACTTGGGGATGATCCCCAGAGTGTAGCAGGTTTCAGAGAAGGAGAGGACAGAGAGGAAAAGGTACATGGGGGTGTGAAGGTGACTGTCCAGCCGAATGATGACAATGATGAAGACATTGCTGGTCAGGGTGATGAGGTAGAGGAAGAGGAAGATGGCAAAGAGCAGGAACTGCAGATTTCCAAAGCTGGAGAAGCCCAAGAAGACAAAGTCCCTCCAAGTGGTTTCATTGCATAGCCCCATCCTGAGTACAAGGAAGAAAATCACGTTTTCCTCAGAGTTTGTCTGACCCTGTACTCTGTAAGGGATACCTACCTTGCCAATGAAACTAGGGCCCACTGCAAGAAGAAATTGGGGAGTCTTTCTTCCCACAGCCTGTGGAGTCCTAGGCATGAACACCTGACTCTAGAACGTTAGTCAAAAATTAGGATGTTATTTTTATGTAAAACAAATAGGCATATAGCTATACTCAAACTTATTTATACGAATGCACATGCATACATATAAATGGACCTATGCCATAGATATAAAATCAAAGCTTGCTAGAAATAAAAATTTTCTTAGAATCACATAACCCAGCTCCTTCATTTGTGGGTGAGAAAACTGACGTCCAGAGGGTAACTTGCCCAAGGTCACGCCAGTACTTGTAGACAGAAACAGGACCCCTCATTCCAGTTTAATAATAATAATAATGCCCTTTGCACTGCTCTACTTCTCTGGCCACTCACAGACTCAGAACAGGAGACTGTTTATCACCACAGTCAAAATACAATGCAGGGACATAGAGTTTGTTACTTAGGGCTTCTCTTTCTTTTATTTTCTTTAGGAGGAATGAGGGAATAAGGGGAGAGGGAGATAATTATCCCCCTTGCTTCCCATTGCAGAGAGAATACCCCGGAAGGGTCTGAGGGGGCTCCAGGGCCCAAGTTGGCTGAGAGCCAGACCTGCTGACTCCGCAGTTCAGTGCCCCAATAATCAGGCTCTACTGTCTCTAGAATAAACATTTTCCATGCTGTGTCAAAAGCTGGTAAGACACAATGGAAAGTGCACTGAATTTGGAGACACATAACCTGGATTAGAATCCTCGTTTTACTATTTGTGCAACCTTGGACACCTCTCTCGGCTTGGGTTTTTTATTTATAAAATGATGTGGTTGGGCCAGACAATCTCTAAATTCTCTCTCAAGTCAAGATCCTATGACCATGATGTTCCAGAATACTGTCATGCTTTTGGTAGTACTCTCCAAAACTACCAAATATGAAATTACATATGAATTGAACAAAAAGGTGATTATATGTAGCTGCATTTTTACTACAAAAATAGATTTAATTGTTTCTGTTTCACTCCAAAATTTCCTTAAGCCCCTTTTCTCCAAGATATATGCCATACAACCATTTTTCTTGGATTAAAATTTCTCAGTTCTGTCTACTTCAAGCCCCAAAGCATTCCAATGTCAAATTAGGTTGGGAAACACTGCTCTAAAGTGTTTGCCATGGTTTGCTTTAGGGCTAGACTGGGGGAGGCCTCTCTGCTTACCTGCAGGGGCCTGACCTCCTGCTTTCTGCTCATTCCAATACCTTCTTGGCTATGACCTTTACTACTACTATGTGTAGATAGTGGGCCTGAGGCATCATCCCATAGATTCTTGCTCTTGAGTGACTAAGCCACATTTCCATATGTTAGTAAAGTCTTCACAAGCATCTCCAGACCTCTTGGAGCTTATATCAGTTACCAGCCAAACAAATTTGTTCTCTGAGGACTCTCCAGTTCCCCTAACGGGGATTTAGAAGTTTGCTGATCATCAGGGAATATCCTGCAGGAGAAAGGGGAATATACAAAAGGTGAACAAAGAAATAGACTAGGAGTGGAACTGACTAGTTCTGTCTCCAACATATGCAATAAGAGGTCACCTAGCCTTTGCTTAAAGACTCCCTTGAGGGAAAACTTAATAAACTCTTGAATCAGTGCATTCTTTTTTTTTTCTTAGTAGCTCTAATTGTTTGGAAATATTTTTGCTGCCATGAAACCAAAATGGTCTGATAAACCAAAGGTGCTGGGAAAGCAAGGTTAATCCTTCTTTCACATAACAGCCTTTTAATATTTAAATGTAACTCTAAGTTAACTCTTCTTGCTTCAATCAATTTACATATATCATAGACTCAATATCCTTCCCTTAAGCTACTACTTTTTTTTCCTGTCCTCTCTATAGTTGCCTGGCCTTTCTTCTTTGTCAGTCCACCTGTTCACTTTTTCTCATTTGGTCAGTTTCTCAAACTCTACTGTCATAAAACAGGAAGATTTTCAAGATCAATTAGAGTTATAATGTATTGTCTCTCAATCTCATGAATTCTGAACCCCCATGGATACACTTTGTCTTAACCAAAGAATATGTTTCTATTGCTTTCCACTCCTAAAATGTGCTTATCTATGACAAGGAGAGATTGTACATGCATATTTGTTCTTTAGTTTTGATCATTGCCTATCTAATATCATCAACATTTCTTTTTAATATGTATGTGTACATAATAACAGCTAGGATTTACATAGTGCTTACTATATGTCAGGCACTGTACTAAGAGTTTTACAATTATTATGTCATTTGATCCTCACAACATTGAAAGATAGATAATATTATTATAATAATTTTATAGATAAGGAAACTAAGTGAAATTGAGGTCAAGTGACTTGCCCAAGGACACATAGTAAGTGTCTGAGAATGTATTTAAGCTTAGATATTCCTGATTCCAAGCCTAGTGCTCTATCCACTCTATCCACTCTATCCACTCTATATGTATACATATACATACATATTTAGATATACATAAATATAGTCATGTTATCTAATACAATTATATAATTATTATAATATGGTATACATAATATAGTATATATAACAATTATATATGCTATATTATTATATTGCATCTGCCATATAACAAAATAGTGTCTGTATAAATAAATATATAGATATCTATCTATATCTATTTATCTATGTCTACATCTTTATGCTAAAAGATATCTATCTATGTCCATCCATCCATCCATCCATCTATCTATCTATCTATCTGTCTGTCTATCTATCTGTCTATTAACTGTGTGGGGCTATTTTACAGTATCCCAGGGAGCAATAGGAATCATAAAAATCATAGGATCATAGATTTAAAATAGGAAGAAACCTTCTAGGATGTTTAGTCCAAGTCTTTTCTATAGATGAGAAAACTGAAGCAAAAGGATTCAAGGGATGATACATTCTAAAATTACAATGAACCTTAAAGGTTACCTAGTCTCATGCCTTTATATTTTTAATTAATATTTTATTTTTCCAGTTACAATTTTCCAATTATGTACTTTTTATAATAATTTCCCTCCCCTCTCATTGTGAAGACAACCAGTTTGATATAGGCATATACATGCAGTCATGCAAAATTTACTTCCATATTAATCATAGACAACCCCCCCCCCAATAAAGTAAGAAATAGCATGCCTTAATCTGCATTCATATCCCATCATTTCTTTCCATGGAGGTGTATAGCATTTCTCACCATAAGTCCTTTGGATTGACTTAGATCTTTATATTGCTGAGAACAGCTAAGTCATTATTAGTTGATCATCATCATACAATGTTGCTGTTACCACGCACAACATTTTCTTGGTTCTGTTCACTTTACTTTACATCAATTCATTTAAGTCTTTCCAAGTTTTTCTGAAAGCTTCTTGTTCATCATTTCTAATAGCACAGTAGTATTCCCTCTCAATCATATGCCAGAACTTGTTTAGCCATATCCCTATTGATGGATAACCTTTCCTTTTTTTTTTTTTTATAAGCAATTGGGGTTAAGTAACTTGCTCAAGGTTACATGGCTAGTCATTTGATTTATGCGTGGGTGCTCATTTTCTGAGGCTGGATCTGATCTCGGGTCATCCCAACTCCGAGGCCGGCACTCTTACTCACTGCACCACCTAGCCGCCCCTTTAGGGCAATTGGGGTTAAGTAACTTGCCTAAGGTTACACGGCTAGGTTTTTGTTTGTGCGGATTAGCTGTCGGAGGCCGGCTCCGAACTCAGGTCCTTCTGATTCCAGGGCCGGCGCTCTATTCACTGCGCCACCTAGCCGCCCCACCCTCTCCTTTTCTAATTCTTTGCCACCAAAAAAAGAATTATACTATAAATTATAATATTTTTAAATTATAAATTATAAAATTATTTTATAAAGTAATTTATAAATTATTTTTGTCATATTATATAGTATTTTATATAAAATATTATATTTTAATTTTTTTTACATTCATGTACTTTTTCTTTAAAAAAACCACTTTGGGATACAGCCCTAGTAGTGGTATCATTTAATCAAAGTGTACTATCCACAATTTTGTAGCCCTTTAGGCATAGTTCCAAACTGCTCTCCTTAATGACTGGATCAGTTCACAACTCCACCAACAATGCATTTATATCCCAATTTTCCCACATCCTCTCTAACATTTGTCATATTCCTTTTCTGTCAAATTAGCTAACCTGGAAGGTGTGAAGTAGTACATCAGAGTTATCTTAATTTTCATTCTTTAGGGTGAAGCCATGATGGCATAGAGAAGGCAGGGATTTGCCTGAGCTCTCTCCAAATCTACTCCAAAGATGTTTAAACAATATCCTAGTGGGCAGAGTCAAGATGGCAGAGAAGAAACAGCACTTCATCGGAGCTCTCGCCCACACCACTTCAAAATTATGTAAAAGGGGGACTCAGAACGACCTCTGGAACTCCAGAACCCACAAAATGACACAGAGAAGCTAACCTTCCACTGAGGACAGCCCAGCATCCTGGCAGGGAGTAGCCAGCACAGAACAATGGGAGCCAAGTCCAGGTCTGTGTGAGTCAGAGGTTTTAGCCCCAGGGTGGCTGGACCAGCAGCCAGGTGGAGGGACTCCAGAACACCAGAAGCTCTGGCGTTTCCAGAATTATCAACACAAAGATGCCTAGGAAAAGGGAGAGGTCAGTGCCCTATGTACTTTGGGAATGGTTGGGACAGCACTTGGCCTCTTTCCCCTGTGGGCGAGAAGCCACTGAGGAGCCAGTGCAGCTTGAGCCACATTGCCAAATTGCAGCTTCAGCTCCTGGCCTGCAAACTGTAGGGGGACCAGTGATCAGTCTTGGGTTTAGTCACTCTTGATTTGGCCTTCTTGGATCTGGATTGAGGTCTGTGGTGGAGGTTTTGGGGTGTGTGACCAGCTTGCCAGAGTGTGTGGAGGCTTCATAGAGGCCACCCAACTAATATCTCCGGGAGTTGAGAAAACCCCAGCCTTTGGGACAGAAGCTCCACTGGCTGTTGGCAGAGTCCTACTGTGGCAACAAGCCCAAAAGTCAAGTAATTGAGTGGCAACATGTCTAGGCAAAGGAAACAAAATAAACAGAAAAATTCAACATTAGACTCCTATTTGGGGGGCAAAAAGGATCAAAGCGTGTAACAGAAAGAGGACCAGGAGCTCAGAAATCCTGCAACAAAAGCCCCAAATGAAAATGCAAGCTGGTTACAGGCCATAGAGGACCTAAATAAGCAGATAAGAGAAGTCAGAGAAAAATTGGGAAGAGAAATGAGAAAGATGCAAGAAAAGTATGAAATGAGAGTCAACAGCCTGACTGAGGAAAATAACACCTTAAAAATAGACTAACTCAAATGGCAAAAGAGGCTTAAAAAAGCAATGAGGAGAAGAATGCTTTAAATAGCTGAATTTGCCAGATGGAAAAAGAATCTCAAAAGCTCACTGAGGAGAATCATTCCTTCAGAATTAGACTGGAGCAAATGGAAGCTAGTGGCTTTATGAGAAATCAAGATGCTACTAAGCAGATCCAAACAAATGAAAGAATAGACGGCAATGTGAAATATCTCATGGGAAAAACCACTAACCTAGAAAATAGATGCAGGAGAGATAATCTAAAAATTATTGGACTACCTGGAAACCATGATCAAAGAAAGAATCTAGAAATCATCCTTCAAGAAGTTCTCAAGGAAAATTGCCCTGATGTTTTAGAACCAGGGGGCAAAATAGAGGTTGAAAGAATACACCAATCCTCTCCTGAAAAAGATGCCAAAAAGAAACCTCCTAGGTATATTTTAGTCAGGTTCCAGAATTCCCAGATCAAGGAGAGAATATTACAAGCAGCCAGGAAGAAACAATTTCAATATTGTGGAATTGCAATCAGGATAACACAGGATCTGGCAGCTTCTACACTGAGGGATTGAAGGGCTTGGAATATGATATTCCAGAGGGCAAAGGAGCTGGGATTAAAATTAAGAATCACCTACCCAGCAAAACTGGGTATCATGTTTCAGGGGAAAATATGGTCATTCATTGGAATAAAGGACTTTCAAGCATTCTTGATGAAAAAACTAGAGTTGAATAGAAAATTTGACATTCAGATAAAAGAAGCAAGAGATGCTTGAGAAGGTAAACAGGGAAAAAAAGTCATTACCGACTTATAAAAGTTGAACTATTTACATTCCTACAGGGAAAAACGATAACTGTAACTGATGAAACTTTTCTCAGTATGAAAATAGTTGAAGAAGTATATATGGGCATATGAATACATATGTGAATGTGTGTATATATGTTTTCAGGTATAAATAGATAGAGGGCACAGGTTGAATTTAATAGGAAGGGATGATACTTAAAAGGTGAAATTAAGAAGTGAGAGAGGAATATAATGAGAGGACATGGGGAGAGACAGAATGGGATGAACTATCTCATATAGAAGAAGCAAGCGGATATGGTTAAAAGGGAGGGGAAGAACAGGAAGGCAAAAAGACAAAACCTTATTCTCATTGAATTTGGATCAGGGAGAGAATGACATACATACTAAATAGGGTTTCTCATCCTACAGGAGAGTAGGTGAGAAGGGGATTGGGGGCAATGGAAGGGAGGGCAGGCTTGGGGGGGGAGATGGAAGCACCCTCTTTTGAAAAGGGACAGGTGGGGCACTCCCAGGTGGGAGGTGGGATAGGAGGGAGGGAAATATAGTCAGTCTTTTACAATATATCTACTATGGTAATGTTTTGCATAGCTACACATGTACAGTATATACTGAGTTGCTTATCTTCCTTTTAAAATCAAATTTTTAAAAAATATATATAAATACTATGATTAATACTATTTCACATATAATTGGGAGATAAGATGTGCAGGCATTGGGGCATGGGGATTCTCCTTGCCCTACTAGAAAAGTCAAAGGGTGTATGGGAGAAGAGATGGGAGAGAGCAGATTGGATGAGGGGATATCTTGTGGGACTGCTATTCTGGGGTGGCAGGTAGGGGAAAAATGGGGAAAAATTATAACTCAAAATCTGGCTGAAATGAATGATGTAAACCAGAAGTTAATAAAGAATTTGGTAAAATAAAACAGCTCTATTCCCATGTTTTCTTAGTGTTTTTCTTAAATAAAAATGAGCACTGAATTTTGTCAAAAGCTTTTTCTGCATATATTGAAATAATGATATGATTTTGTTGGCTTTGTCATAGATATGGTCAATTAGGCTAATAGTTTTCCTAATATTAAATTATCCCTGCATTCCTGGCATAAGTCCCATCTTGTCATAATGTATGATTTTTGTGATATATTGCTGTATTTTCCTTGCCAGTCTTTTATTTAAAAGTTTTTGCATCGATATTCACTAAGGAAATTGGTCTGTATTTTCACTCTTTCCTGGGATAGGTGTCAGCACCTTATTTGTGTTGTAAAAATAGTTTTTCTAGGGGTACTTCTTTGCCTATTTTTTCAAATAGTTTATATAGTACTGGAATTAATTGTTCTTTAAATGTTTGGTAGAATTGACATTTGAATCTATCTGGTCCTAGGGATTTTTTCTTAGATTGACTGTTAATGCCTTGCTCGATTTCTTTTTTTCTAAAATGAGATTACTTAAGAATTCTGTTTGCTCTTCTGTTAATGTCAATTTGTATATATTTTTGTAAATATTCATTCATTTCATTAGGATGTCAGATTTATTGGCATATAATTCAGTAAAATAAATCTTTTTAAAGGAACAATTAAATTATTTATTTTTAGTTTTCAATATTCACTTCCATAAGTTTTAAATTTTCTCCCCTTCCTTCCTCTCCCTCCACCCCAAGACAACATGCAATCTGATATAGGCTCTACATATACATTCCTATTAAACACATTTTCACATTAGTTGTGTTGCATAGAAGAATTACAAGGAATGGGAAAAATCACAAGAAAGAAAAAAATATATAAAAGAAAATAGTCTGCTTTGTTCTGCATTCCAACCCCATAGTTCTTTCTCTGTATGATACTGGCATTGTTCTTCATGTGTTCTTTGGATCTGTTTTAGCTCCTTGCATGGCTGAGAATGGCTTAGTCTATCAAAATCAGTCCTCATACATTGTGGCTGTTATGGTGCACAGTGTTCTGGTTCTGCTGCCCTCATTCAGTACCAATTCATATAAGTCTTACCAAGTTTCTCTGAAGTCCATCTGTTCATCATCTCTTATAGTACAATAGTATTCCATTACATTTACATACCACAACTTGTTTAGCCATTTCCCAATTTATTAGCATCCCTTACATTTCCAGTTCTTGGCCACCACAAAAACAGCTGCTAGAAATAATTTTACACATGTGCATCTTTTTTTACCATTTTTATGATCTCCTTGTGATACATCCCTAGAAGAGGTATTGTTAGGTCAAAGTGTATGCACATTTTTATAACCCTTTGGGCATACATCCAAATTGCTGTCCAGAATGGTTGGATCAGTTCACAGCTCCACCAACAATGAATTAATGTTCCAACATTCCCACATCCTCTCCAACATTTATTATTTTTCTGTTTTGAAATGTTAGCCAAACTGATAGGTTTGATGTGGTACCTCAAAGTTGTTTTGATTTGCATCTCTCTACTCAATAATTATTTAAAGCATTTTTTCATGACTATAGATAGCTTTAATTTTTTCCACTGAAAACTGCCTACTCATATGCTTTGACCATTCATCAATTGGGGAATGACTTGTGTTCTTGTAAATTTAACTCAGTTCTCTAAATATTTTAGAAATGAGGCCTTTATCAGACACACTGGTTGGAAAAATGCTTTCTCAGTTTTCTGCTTCCCTCATAATCTTGGTTGTAAAATAACTCTTAATAGTTGCTTTAATGTGTTCTTGAATGATAGTGAATACTTCTGATACTAGTAATTTGGTTTTCTTTCTTTTTGTCAAATTGAATTAATTAATGGTTTATTTATTGGGTTTTTTTTTCATAAAACTAGCTATTAGTTTTATTTGTTAGTTCAATGGTTTTCTTACTTTCAATTTTATTAATCCCTCCTTCAAGTTTTCTAATTTGTTGTTTACTTGGGGAGTTTTAATTTGTCATTTTTTCTAGTTGTTGTTGTTGTTGTTAAATACTCAATTCATTATCTACTTGTTCTCCATTTTATTGAAATAAATATTTAAAGATACAGATTTTCCTTTAAGAACTGCTTTGTCTGTAACCCATAAATTCTGGTATGTTGTCTCATTGCTGTCATTCTCTTTAATGAATTTATTGATTGTTACTATATTTCTATGATTTTATCTCTGACCCACTCATTCTTTTGGATTAGATTATTTAGTTTCCAATTGATTTTTAGTCTACTTTTCATGGCAGTTTATTATTATTATTATGGCAGTTTATTATTATTATTATTATTTATTATTATTATTATTTGTTATTATTAAATGTATTTAGAAAAGGATGCATTTAAAATTTCTGCTTTTCTGCATTTGGTTTTGTGTGCTTTAATAATCTAAGCTATGATCAAGTTTTATGTAGGTGCCCTGTGCCATTAAGGAGGAAAAAGAGTTATTTCCTTTCTATTCACTTTTAATTTTTTCCAGAGGTCTATCTATCTAACATTTCTAAAATGCTATTTATCTACTTAATATCCTTTCTTTCTTTCTTTCTTTCTCTCTCTCTCTCTTTCTCTTTCTTTTTTTCTTTCTTTCTCTCTTGCTTTCTGTTATATTCATCTATTTCTTTTTTAAAATTTATTTTATATTTTAGTTTACATCATTTATTTCCACAAGATTTTGAGTTACAAATTCTCTCCCCATTTTTCCCCTACCCACCATTGAAAAACGGTGATACCACTGAATATCTCCTCCCTCAATCTGCTCTTTCCCATATCTTCCCCCATCCCCCCTCTGACTTCCTTGTAGGGCACAGTGGATCTCTATGCCCCAGAGCCTGTATATCTTATTTTCCAGTTGCATCTAAAATAATACTAATAATACATATTAAATATTTGATTTAAAACTTTGAATTCCAGATTCTTTGCCTTCCTCCCTTGTCACCCACCCTTACTGGGAAGACAAGCAATTCAATATAGATTGTACATGTGTAGCTATGCAAAACATTTCCATAATGGATATATTGTGAAAGATTGACTATATTTCCCTCCATCCTATCCCACCCCCTACTTTTTCTATTCTCTACTTTTACCCTGTCCTTTTTCAAAAGTGTGTGCTTCCAACTTCCCTCCCCCCAACCTGCCCTCTCATCCATCATACCCCCTCTCATCCCCTTCCCCCCTACTCTCCTGTAAGGTGAGATACCCTATTTAGTGTGTATGTCGTTCCGTCCCTAAGCCAAATTCAATGAGAATAAGGTTGACCCTTTTGCTTTCCTGTTCTTCTCCTCCATTGTAACAGTTTTCCCTTGCCTCTTCTCTATGAGATAATTTACCCCATTCTGTCTCTTGCCATCTCCTCTCATTATATTCCTCTCTCAACTCTTAGTTTGACCTTTTATGTTTCATCGCTTCATATTCAATTTGTCCTGTGCCCTCTGTCTATGTCTACCTGCACATATATATACATACACTCACATATGTATGTATTCATACACCCATATATCCTCCTATAGAGATGTATATATGTATGTATACATATATACACATATAAGTATATATATATATATATATATATATATATATATATATATATATATACACACACACATATACATTTGTATTCCCTTCAACTATTCTCATACTGAGAAAAGTTTCATAAGTTACAATTATCATTTTTCCATGTAATAATGTAAATAGTTCAACTCTGATGTTCCAAGCCCTATGATCCCTCAAGGGATCCTATGTTATCCTTCCCACAATATTCAAATTGTTTTTTTCCTGGCTGCTTGTAATATTTTCACATTGATCTGGAAACTCTGGAACCTGGCTATAATATTCCTAAGAGTTTTCTTTTGGTGATCTTTTTCAGGAGGTGATTGGTGGATTCTTTCAACCTCTATTTCCCCCTCTGGGTCTAAAACATCAGGGCAATTTACCTTGAGAATTTCTTGAAGGATGGTTTCTAGGTTCTTTCTTTGATCATGACTTTCAGGTAGTCCAATAACTTAAATTATCTCTCCCAGATCTATTTTTCAGGTCAGAGGTTTTTCCAATGTGGTATTTCACATTGTCTTCTATTTTTTTTTCATTTGTTTGGATCTGTTTAGTAGAATCTTGATTTCTCATAAAGTCACTAGCTTCCCTTTGGTCCAATATAATTCTGAAGGAATGGTTATCTTCAATGAGCTTTTGAGATTCTTTTTCCATCTGGCAAATTTGGGTTTTTAAGGCATTCTTCTCCTCATTGCCTTTTTGAGCCTCTTTTGCCATTTTAGTTAGTCTATTTTTTAAGGTGTTATTTTCCTCAGTTAGGCTGTTGACTGTCATTTCATAATTTTCTTGCATCATTCTCATTTCTCTTCCCAATTTTTCCTTCACTTCTCTTATTTAGTTTTCAAAATACTTTTTTAAGTTCCTCTATGGCCTGTAACCAGCTCATATTTTTCTTGGAAGCTTTTGGTTCAGGAGTTCTGACTTCATTGTCTTCCTCCTATTCCTTGCTTTGATCCTTTTTTTCCCCAAAATAGGAGTCTAATATCAGATTGCTCTGCTTGCTTTGCTTCCTTTGCTTGCTCATGTTGCCACTCAATACTTTGATTTTGAGCTTTTTCCATAGTAGAACTCTGCTACCAGAAATGCGAGCTTTGTCCCAAATCACTAGAGTTTTCACAGCTGCTCGGGCTATTAGTTGGGTGACCTCTCTGAAGCCTCCACACTCTCTGGCAAACTGGTCACACACCCTAGGATCTCCACCCTAGACAGTGATTCAGATCCAAGCAGGTTAAAGCAAGAGCTATTACCCCTCAGACTGCTTGTTTGCTTCCCCAACAATCTGCAAGCCAGGAGCTCTGAAGCAGTCATGTGGTGGCAGCTGCATGGCCGCTGAGCCTCAGCCCCTTCTCCCTCCAGGGGATAAAGGCCAGACCACACTCTCAAACTCCAGGTTCACAAAGTCCACACTGCACTGACCTCTCACTTTTCCTTAGCATATATAGGTTGATTATTCTGGAAATCCCCAGAGCTGCTGGTGATCTGAAGTCCCTACATCTGGCTGCTGGTTTTGGCCATCCTGAGGCTAAAACCTCTGGCTTGCATGCAGGGCTCAGTTCAGCTCCCAGAGCTTTGTGGTCTCCCCTTCCTGCCAGCCTGCCAGGCTATCTTTAGTGGAAGGTTAGCTTCTCTCTGTCATTTTGTGGGTTCTGTAGCACCAAAGTTTGCTTAGAGTCATTTTTTACATGAATTGGAGGAGGTGGGAGCGGGGCCTCGAGGAAGTCCTGTTTGTACTCCAGCATCTTGACTTTGCCCCCAATATTTATCTATTTCTGAAAGGGAAAAGTTACACTTTTCCACTAACATAGTTTCAGTATTTCCTACTGTAACTCATTGAACTTTTCCTTTCAGTTTTTGGATGCTATACTATTTGGTGCATACATAGTTAATATTGATATTATTTCATTGTCTATGGTACCTATTAGCAAGATGAAGTTTCCTTGCTATCTATTAATTAGATTTTTGCTTTTGCTTTGTCTAAGATCATGATTGCTAACATTGCTTGTTTTTTTTTTTTTACTTCAGCTAAAACTTAATAGAGTCTGCTCTAGCCCTTTACCTTTACTCTCTGTGTGTTTCTGCTTCACATGTGTTTCTTATAAACAATATATTGTAGGATTCTTGCTTTTAATTCACTCTATCTGCTTCCTTTTGGGGGGTGAGTTCATCCCATTCACATTCATAGGTAAGGTTACTAATTGTGTATTCCCCTGTATCCTATTTCTCCCCTGTTTACCCTTCTCTCTATATTCATATTTTTCTATGATGTTTTGAATATAGCTGTTTCAATTTTGTTTTCCTCTTCTGAGTTTGTGTTTTGATCTTCCCTATCATTATAGTAACTTTCTATGATTTTTCTTTTTTGCTAATTTTTCAGCCTATTTCTTTACTTTTAATGTTATGTTAAATTTGGATGTTTCTCCTGGGATGAAGGGGGCTATGTCCCAAGCTTCAAGACTTTCATGATCCTGTTGTTAGAGCTTCTTCTGAAAGGCTGTAAGTTTTTAGTTCTTCCTTGGTGGTATGATATACCAAAAAATGCAGTCACTGCTCTCCTGGACTATGATTTGAACTACCACTCTTTTCTGCCTTGGGACTATGACCAGGGTCCTCCCTCCCTCTTTCTAGTACTCTTCCTTGCCCTGGGACTGCAACCCAGAACCTCAAATGGGAAATGCAATGAAGTCTTGCTCCCAGTGCCAGCAAAGTGCCCTCTAAAATTTCCTTCTGACCAGTTGTTTCACCTCCTTATTGCCTTTGGGCTGAGAGCTTTGGAAGCTTCTACCACTACTGATTCAGTCACCCCAAGTCCTTCTCCTGACTTGCTGGATACTGCCTTGCCTGGGTCTTTCTATACTGAACTATACCCAACTCACACCTGTAGTGGCAACCACATTGGCATACTCAGGATGGCTGCTAGCACAGGTACTTAGACCTGCTTTACTAGGAAAGATAACGGCTTAAGGGGTCAACAATCTTTTTTTAAAATTATATTCATTAGTTCAGGGGAAAAGTCAGCACCCTGAACTTCAGAGAAAATCGAAAAAACAAACAGAGAGAAAATAAAAGCAGAGAAATAAAGACCAACAGTCAGGGTTTCCAACTGTCTGATATATTAGCACAGATCAACAGACAGATCCAACTCTCTCAACAAGGCAATACATACATAGTTACCAGAGAGAGAAGCACCAACGTCTGGGCTTTTTAGAACCAGGTGACTCCTTAGCAGCCAGCCAGAGTCTCTTCTGGTCAAATCACAACAACACTCTTCTAATGAGTGAGCCCCAAAGCCAAATGCTAACCTTAGAGTATATATGGCTTTTTTTAGAGCCAGAGGGCCTCACAACCCTTGTGATTAAGTGTCTAATTAGAAATTAACAAAAAGTATGACAGCCTTCCTACAAGCAAGCCTCCCCTAAGCAAGAGTCCTTTAATGGGCTCCATGTGAGGCCTATTAATGGGCAGACAAGATCTTATATCCCATTAACATTACAAACCACAAGTGATAACTTTCCTGCCAACCTTCTAAATAGTATTAGGCCATAAAATTGTTTCATCCTGACCTTTTGTTGACTCTACTGCTCCAAATTCTTTTTTAGGTGCTATTTCAAGGTTGTTTGGAGGAGAAAAAATTGGGAGAGCTCAGGTGAATTGGTGCCTTAACTCCACCATCTTGGCTCCATCCTCATTCTTTTTTTTTAATTGATAAAGAATCTGAGTTGGAGCCAAGATTCCAGAAAGGAAGCATTAACTTCTCTAAGCTCCTCTGTGAATCCCATCACTAAACCTTAAAAAACCAATCTGAATGGATTCTGGAGTGACAGAATCCACTTGGAGACAGAGCATGGCTGAATCCAGCCTAGGAAAGTGCCCAGTGGGTCCGGAAAGGGGGAGCACAGAGCACATGGGTTCTGTACAGATCAGACTTGAGAGCAGACAAGCAGAGTACACCAGAGAGAGAAGAAGCCCCAGCTGGCTGACTTACCAAGGACAAATCCCAATCATCTAACAGACATCTCATGAGGGGAAAGGAGGAATCTTTGGGGCCAGGTAAGAGAGGGCTTGGGGCCCCCAGCAGAGACAGCAGCTTCTCCTGGGACTATCAACCCCCAGCCTGGAAGTTTAGAAATTGCCTGCCTGTATATGCAGGGGCTAGAATGGCAAAGTAAATTCTAGTTGCTCCAATCCCTCATCCCTCCTTCATGAAGTAGAAAACCCAAAGATAAGTCTACCACCCAGATTGAAATCCTAAATTAGTGGAAATAGCCTCAGGCTTGGGAGTCTTCAAGAAGGGGTGTAATTGAGACAGCCAGGAGTCTGGAGAGAAGAAAGGGAGGGGTCCCAACAAGCCCCACATCACCTGACCAACAAAAGCCTGCCTGAGCTATAGCCCAGGGGTACAGAGGCAGAAATCTGAAGTGGCCAAACCACCCCACCTCCACAGACTACCTGGTGCACATGTGCATACCTATCTGAGACCCTGCCTTAGACACAAACTAGATACCCAGAGGCTACAGCATTCAAAGTCAACCAACAGGCCCTTAGCTCACAGTCTGAGAAATTAAGAAATAGGAAATCACAATAGGAAGGAAGGAAGCTGAGAAGAAGGGGAAGGCAAGAAAATCTATCTGAGCTTATTATATAGGTCAAGAACAACTAAATACACAAGACAACTTGGACTCTATACCCACACCTGAGACCACAGAAGGAAATATGAACTGGTCTCAAGTCCAAATAGCATTCTTGGAGGAGCTTAAGAAAGATTTTAAAGACCAAATCAGGGAGGCAGTGGCCAACGTGGAAAAAAGTTTCACTGAAGAAAACAAATCCTTAAAAAGTAAAATTAGTGAAGTAATTGGAGAAAATACCTCCCCAAAAAGGACCTTCAAAAACTAACCAAACACTATAATTCGCTAAAAATGAGAATCAAACAAATTGAAACTCAGAACTCTATGATGCAGCAAGAGTCAATCAACCAAACATGATGATTGAAAAATTGGAAGAAAATGGAATATATCTCACTGCAAAAACAACTGATCTAAAGAACATATCCAGGAGAGATAACTTAAGATTTATTGGTCTACCAGAAAACCATGATGAAAAAAGCAGCCTAGACAACATCCTCCAAGAGATTGTCAAAGAAAACTGTCCTGAAGACCTGGAATCAGAAGATAAAATAGTTATTGAAAGAATTCACCAGACTCCTCCTGAAAGAGATCCCAAATTGAAAACTCCAAGAAATATAGTAGCCAAATTCCAGAATTACAAGATTAAGGAAAAAATACTGCAAGCAGCCAAAAAGAAACAATTCAAATATCTCAGAACTACAGTTAGGATCACACAGGACCTAGCAGCTTCTACATCAAAAGATCGGAGGGACTGGAATTTGATATTTCATAGGGCAAGAGAGCTAGACTACAACCAAGGATTACCTACCCAGCAAAACTGAGCATAAAGTTTCAGGTAAGGAGATGGTCCTTTAATGAAATAAGGGACTTCCATACTTTCCTGATGAAAAAGCCAGGGCTCAATGGAAAATTTGATCTCCAATTACAAGACTCAAGAAAGACATAAAAAGGTAAACAAGGAAAAGACAGACTCACACATACATACATGCACACACCCACACTCATACACACATGCATATAACCTGGGATGCAACAAGAGCAAAATGTACACATCCCTATATGAGGAGCTGATAACTGTCAATGTTGAAATTTTTATGATTATCATGACCTTCAAAAGGGTTATACTTAGATAGAGGGAGTGGGTATGAATGCACTAATCTGAAGACTTAAAAAAAAACTTGTTAAGGGGATCAAAGGGACTGTAATGGGATAAAAGGAAAGGATGAGATAGGAAAAGGTAAAATATGCCATTCAAAGAGGCATAAAAACACACTATAGCAGAGGGGAAAGAAAGAGGGAGAGGAACATCATTTAAACACTATTTTCATTGGTTCTGGTTCAAAGAGGGATCAACTTTAATCAGTAAAGTTTAAGATTCTAATGGGAATAGACACATAAATTCATTAAATAGAGGAAAAGGAGGGAGGGAGAGGAGCAATGTTTGAAATTTACTCTCGTTGGTTTGGAACAAAACGGAGAGTAACTTACTCGGATAAGTATAAAAATTTATTGTGTCCTATAGCCAGTAGGAGGGTAAGGGGGGGGTTAAAAAGGAGGGGACTAAAGGAGGGGATTCGAGGGGAGGGAAATAATAGTAAGGGGAGAGGGTAGGTTAAGAAGGGGGGTCACTGGGTGGGAACACTGAGGGAGAGGGTGGTCAAAAGGGAAAACTTCAAGCAGGGGAAGGGAGAAGGAAGAAACAAAAACATAAACAGGGGAGGGAATAGGATGGAGGGGAAGAGACAGATAGTCATCATTACTGTGAATGGGAATGGGATGAGCTCTCCCAAAAAACAGAGGTGGATAGCAGAATGGATTACAAACCATAATCCTACAATATGCTGTTTACAAGAAACACATTTGAAACAAAGGGATACCCACAGGGTAAAGGTAAAAGGCTGGAGTAGAATTTATTATGCCTCAGCTAAAGTAAAAATACAACAAACAGGGGTAGCAATCCTTATGTCAGATAAAGCAAAAGCAAAAATAGATCTAATTAAAAGAGATAAGGAAGGAAACTATATCCTGCTAAAAGGCACTATGGAGAATGAATCAATATCATTACTTAATATATATATACACCAAGTGATATAGCATCCAAATTCCTAGAGGAGAAGTCAAAGGAATTAGAGGAAGAAATAGATAGCAAAACTATACTAGTGGGGGACCTTAATCTCCCCCTTTCTGAACCCAATAAATCTAACCTCAAAATAAACAAGAAAGAAGTTAAGGAGGTGAATAGTATTTTAGAGAGACTAGATATGATAGATCTCAGGAGAAAACTGAATGGGGATAAAAAGGAATTTACTTTCTTCTCAGCAGTGCTTGGTACATACTCAAAAATAAACCATGTACTAGGGCATAAAAACCTCACAATTCAGTGCAGAAAGGCAGAAATATTAAATGCATCATTCTCAGATCATGATGCAATAAAATTATATGCAATAAAGGGCCAGGGAAAGATAGACTAAAAACTAATTGGAAATTAAACAATCTAATCCCAAAGAATGGATGGGTCCAACAAGAAATTATAGAAACAATCAATGATTTCATTCAAGAGAATGATAATAATGAGACAACATACCAAAATTTGTGGGATGCATTAAAGGCAGTTCTTAGGGGAAGTTTTATATCCCTGAGTGCATACTTGAATAAAGCAGAGAGAAGGGAGGTCAATGAATTGGATATGCAATTGAAAAAGCTAGAAAAAGAACAAATTGAAAACCCCCAATTTAGTACTATATTAGAAATGTTGAAAACCAAAGGAGAGATTAATAAAATTGAAATTAAGAAAACTATTGAATTAATAAATAAAACTAAGAGCTGGTTTTATGAAGAAAAAACAATAAAATTGATAGACCCTTAGTCAATATGATAAAAAAAAGAAAGAAGAAAACCAAATTATGAGTATCAAAAATGAAAAGGGTGACTCTATCTCCAATGAAGAGGAAATCAAAACAATAATTAGGAATTATGTTTCCCAATTGTATGCACATAAATATGACCATCTTAGTGAAATGGATTAATATTTACAAAAATACAAGTTGCCCAGATTGACTGAAGAGGAAGTGAATTACCTAAATAACCCCATCTCAGAAAAAGAAATCAAACAAGCCATCAATGAACTCCCTAGGAAAAAATCTCCAGGGCCAGATGGGTTTACTAGTGAATTCTATCAAACTTTTAAAGAACAATTGATTCCAATACTCTACAAACTATTTGGGAAAATTAGTGAAGAAGGAGTCCTACCAAATTCTTTCTATGGCACAAATATGGTACTGATTCCTAAATCAGGAAGAGATAAAACAGAGAAAGAAAATTATAGACCAATTTCCCTCATGAATTTAGATGCAAAATTTTAAATAAAATATTAGCCAAAGGACTCCAACAACTTATCACAAAAATAATAAACTTTGATCAGGTAGGATTTATTCCAGGAATGCAAGGATGGTTTAATATTAGGAAAACCATCAGTATAATTGAGCATATCAACAATAAAACTAGCAGAAACCACATGTTATTTCAATGAATGCAGAAAAGGCTTTTGACAAAGTACAACATCCATACCTATTAAAAAGAAAGTATAGGAATAAATGGGGCCTTCCTTAAAATCATTGAGAGCATCTATTTAAAACCATCACCAAGAATTATATGCAATGGGGATAAACTAAAAGCATTTCCAATAAGATCAGGAGTGAAACAAGGGTGTCCACTATCACCCCTCTTATTCAATCTGGTACTAGAAATGTTAGCAGTAAGAATTAGAGAAGAAAAAGAAATCAAAGGAATCAAATTAGGCAAAGGAGAGACCAAGCTATCACTCTTTGCAGATGATATGATGATATGCTTAGAGAATCCTAGAGAATCAAGTAAAAAACTACTTGAGACAATAAATAAATTTGGCAAAGTTGCAGGATATAAAATAAACCCACAGAAATCCTCGGCATTCCTGTACATCTCTAATGAAACTCAACAGCAAGAGATAGAAAGAGAAATCCCATTTAAAGTCACTGTAGACATTATAAAATATTTGGGAATCTACCTGCCAAAACAAACCCAGGACCTATATGATCACAATTACAAAATACTTCTCACACAAATAAAATCAGATCTAACTAATTGGAAAAATATCAATTGCTCGTGGCTGGGTCGAGCTAATATAATAAAAAATGACAATTTTATCCAAAATAAATTATATAGTGCCATACCAATCAATTTACCAAAAAATTACTTTTTAGAGTTAGACAAAATAGTAACAAAATTTATTTGGAAAAACAAACGGTCTAGAATATCAAGGGAATTAATGAAAAGAAATGCTAGGGAAGGTGGACTAGCTATACCAAATTTTAATCTGTATTATACAGCAGCAGTCATCAAAACTGCTTGACACTGGCAGAAGAGTAGAGTAGTGGATCAATGGAATAGATTGGGCGCATGCAGCAGTTAATGAATATAGTAATCTATTGTTTGATAAACTGAAAGACCCCAGTTTTGGGGATAAGAATGCACTATTTGACAAAAACTGCTGGGAAAACTGTATTATAGAATGGCAAAAACTGGGCATAGACCATTATCTAACACCATATACCAAAATCAAGTCTAAATGGGTGCATGATTTAGGTATAAAAGATGATACTGTAAGCAATTTGGGAAAGCAAGGAATAGTTTACCTGTCAGATTTGTGGAGAGGGAAAGATTTTAGGACCAAACAAGAATTAGAGAGCATTATAAAACCCAAACTGGATAATTTTGATTACATTAAATTGAAAAGCTTCTGTACAAACAAAGCCAATGTAACCAAGATCAAGAGGGAGGTGGGAAATTGGGCAAGAATTTTTACAACCTATGTCTTTGATAAAGGACTCATTTCTAAAATATACAGAGAGTTGAGTCAAATCTATAAGAATACAAGTCATTCCCCAATTGATAAATGGTCAAATGATATGAACAGGCAGTTTTCAGAGAAAGAAATTAAAGATATCTATAAGCATATGAAGAAATGCCCTAAATCACTATTGATTAGAGAAATGCAAATCAAAACAACGCTGAGGTACCAAATCTCTCCAGTCAGATTGGCTAAGATGACAAAACAGGAAAATGACAAATGCTGGAGAGGATGTGGGCAAATTGGAACACTAATGCATTGCTGGTGGAGTTGTGAACTTATCCAACTATTCTGGAGAGCAATCTGGAATTATGCCCAAAGGGCTATAAATAATTTCATACCCTTTGACCCAGCAATACCACTTCTAGGGTTATATCCCAAAGAGATCATAGAAGAGGGAGGAAGACCCATATGTACAAAAATATTTATAGCAGTTCTTTTCTTGGTTGCAAAGAATTGGAAATTAAAGGGGTGCCCATCAATTGGGGAATGGCTAAACAAGTTGTGGTATATGCATGTAATGGAATATTATTGTTCTATAAGAAACGAGGAGGAGACAGTTTTCATATTTACCTGGAGAGGCTTATACAAACTGATGCTGAGTGAGAAGAGTAGAACCAGGAGAAATTTGTATACAATCACAGACACAACCTATATGTGACGACCAATTATGACAGGCTGGACTCTACTCAGCAGTGCAGTCAGATAAGTCAATCTTGAAAGACTCATGAAGGAGAGAGATGTGACATCCAGAGAAATAACTAGAAAGAACTGAGCTTGAATCCTGATGGAAGCAAACTAATTGTTCTTTTTCTTTTCATTGTTTGGTTTTATTTTTTCTTTACCATTTTTCATCCCACCTAGTACAAACGCTTTTGTAACTTGATTAACGTCGAATATGAAAGTATTTGCAGATCCTATACTGGACTATATGCTGTGGTGGGTGGTGGGGGAGGGACGGAAAGGAAATTTGAAAATCAAGGAACTATGGAATTGAATCTTGTTAACTAAAAATAAACAAATAAATTAAATTAAAAAAAAAAAGAATCTGAGAGCCAAAGAGGTTAAGTGACTTCCCCAAGGAAACGCTGATAGTAAAGGAAAGCATTGAGATTTGAACCCAGGTTTTTGGTTTCCATATACAAAGTTTTCTACCCATTACTCCAATCTGATGACTGTGCACAAAGATGCCCTGTGTTTTGTAGACTAAGAGATTTGGGAAAGCACGAATGTATGTGTAATTTACTTTCCTTGGTGTCAGTAAACACTAATTGCTTAATCAGTAATAACACATTGAATCCACACTGGCAGGGGTGCTGTTTATCAATTGAGGGCATGATCCATTCTGCATCTACCCAACCAAGTCACAAATATACCATTGGAACCATCAAGAAGAATTCCTTATTGTTAGTTGCCTCTGGAATTCCTCCCTACTTATCCACTTCACTAGAATATTTACTTTCAGTGCACGTAGACTGAATCTCAGACTTCCTCAAGTACATTCTTGTAAGACATCTGGCTAAGGCTAGCCTCATCCAGATGTTTGGTGCCCTACCCTATGTGCTTCCTCTTAAGTCAGGGTTTTGACAGGGACAGAATTATATTGAAAAAGTAGGCTTTAATTCTTGAAGCTTCCTTATCTGTGATTGCTTCTAGTAAAGCTAGGTGGCACAGTGGATAACAAGTTGGGTCTAAAGTCAGGAAGACTCTTCTTCATATGTTAAAATCTGGCCTCAGACACTTAGCATCTGTGTGTCCCTGAGCAAGTCACTTAAGCCTATTTGCCTCATCTGGAAAAATAAACTGGAGAAGGAAATGACAATCCACTCCAGTACTTTTTACCAAGAAAACCCCAAATGGGATCATGAAGAGTCAGACATGACTTAAAAACAACAATAATGAGTACTGTTAAGGCTAGGATGTCAGCTGGGAGTTATTTTTTATTAATAGGCCTAATTAAAGCTGACTGGTGATCATTGATGAAGTTTGGCCCATGGATTGTATCTGTAACAGAACTAACCTAAGTGTGCTATCTGGATGAACTAACCAATTAATGTTCAAATTATAAGACTCTAGGAAGTGATTAAATGAGCAAAAAAAAAGTTACAAAGCTAGAAAAGCTTAATGTGAATGTCAGTAGCCTCATAGTCTAATCTCACTCATTCAGAAGTAGAATACAACTTTATTTAGTACAGCCCTGGCTTCCTGCACTCTGGAGAATTATTGTAAGCACCACTAAATAAAGGAGATTGGTATTAAGCAGAATATTATCACAACACAGAGACAGTGAACTCATCTTTGTTGCCCATCTCTATTATACTCTTAGTGGAGGAAGAATTATCTTAATTCTTTGTTGCAGTGGTACTTGTTTAGGCTCCAAGGAGCCACCACCCTAAGCCAAGTGTCCTGGGGCTGCCCCTGTATTAAGCCTCCATCCATCATATACAAATTATACCTAGGTCAATGAGGAGAGATGGACATTTTCTCTCCTCTTTCTTTTGAGCAGTTGAATGGGTACATAAAACAATAAATTTTGTTATCGCCCATTAAAAAGGATGCAGGTTCTAAGAAAGAAGAAATATATATCACAGCAGTCATCTCAAACAGGAATTGGCTGGGTATGTGTACCAATCAATCTGCTCTCAGCCTGAGTGCATAATTTATCCCTTGTGAGACAACCTTGTGCAGAATATAAGTAAGGCCTAGTGCAAATGGTATGTGCAGGTCTTATATATGAGGATGGTGGATGAAGGTAGGAGGGGTATGAGTTAGAAGAAGCTGATCTCTGAGAAGCAGGAACTTAATCAAAAAATCAGAGTTCAAAGCTTTTACACTGAACTGTGTGTGAGCAGCTCTATAGTAGAGCTGCTGACAGAGAGTGGGAATGTGCTTTGGGGAAAGAAATATAACACTGCCTGTCAGGGATGCTAGAGCAGGGTATGGGTAGAACTCAATGACCTTGGAAATTTCTTCGAATTTCATGTTTCTTTAACCCTATGTAGGGAATACACTGTCACAGATCCATGTAGAAACAGAAGCCCCCTTCTATTTTTGGATGGTGGTAGTGTGAAAGTGGGAATCCAGGAATTTGGATAAGATATAGAAAAGCCTGGGGAACATAGAGTAGTAATTCTCTCAGTCCCATTTAATGTCTGATTGCCATTGTAACTTTTACCTAGATATTTTTTTTCCTCCATTTTGCTAACATGCCACAGAAACAGAATAGTGGATGAAATGACTTGGTTGTCCTAAAGGACCAGGTTGGAATGTTGACTACAGGCATACCAGTAAAACAGGAGAGGCACACTAGCACACAATTATGGGTAGTCACATCACAGAAAAACTGCATGGATTGTTAGGTCATTCTGTCTATTAGGTAGCTTCTGTTCATCCCTCTTGGGTGTCCATGGGATCAGAACTAATGGTGCTCTGAACACAAAATTTATCAGTAAGTCTTTCTGGAGCCCAAAAAGAGAAGGAAAAGATGGCCTTGCAATCACCCGGGTCTGGTAGTAGGTAGGGGGAATTGGGAAGGTGTTAAGAATTTTAATGGAATGGGACAAGTAGGAGCCAATTTTATAAATTTAAGAAATATGCATTAATGATTTTATATTTCATTTCTTAAATCAAGACAGTACATCAAGGAGATAAAACAGCTTCTGAAACTAAAGGGCAAAAGTATGTTAAAATCGTTGAGGTTAGGGAAGGGGGAGGAGGATTAACAGAGAGAATCTGCATTTTGCAGGCTTGAATTCACTCTAGTGGTCAGTGGGGATTTTGCAGCCTATAAAAGAGTGATAGACCTACATAGGTGTAGGTCAGCAGAGAATAGCTAGGTTGCCACCTAGTGGCTAAATTAGATATTGCACTCCAACTTAATTCAAATCCCTTTGGCCAAATTTTTTTATGTGACCCCATAAATGCAAATACTCCAAGTAAATATGATAAAGGTATTTACTACCACATATGCATCTGGAACAAGAACATCTAGTACATAATACATTTATTACATATAGAATCATAGATGAGTGGAGATGTGGAGATCGTGTGTCCAGCAAGATGTCATTTTTTGCAAAACTGCTTAAACCTTTAATATTTTGCATAAGATACAGAATAATTATAGCTAAATTCACATGAAGAAAATTACTAGGTAATGACAAGGTAAAATCCTTTATGATTTGCCATGGAAAGATCTTTATTGCTTATAATATTAAATAGCCCTCTGACCCATCAATCTCCACATGATAATGGCAGAGAACACAACACAAACATATTTATGCCTGAAAGCCTGTTTTGGGATCCCCCACAGCTGTTAGGACTCTGCCTAAACAACAAAACTCCATATCCCTCACCTGACAAGAAGCAAAAAATACTGATTTTGCCCAACTATCAATGAAAGGGGAAGATAACAGGGAAGGATTAAATAAGGTGCCAACATAGGCAGTACCATCAAGCATGAAGGAAAGGATGTTCAAAGCCACTTAAAATACTAGTTTCACTCTCCCTCTTTATCTTCAGGTTACTTAGGGTTAAGAAAGAGGCTGGCAAGGTGCCTGCTAACAAACAAAGGGCATGAAGAGAGAAAACAAGCAATATGGAATAGAAGGAAAAAAAAGGAACCTAGGTGGCTCAGTGGATAGAGCACTGGGCTTGGAATCAGAAAGACTCATCTTCCTGAGTTCAAATCTGGCCTCAGACACTAGCTGTGTGACCCTGGACAAGTTGTTTCACCTAGTTTACCCCAGTTTCCTCATCTGTAAAATGAGCTCAAGAAGGAAATGGCAAACCATTACAGTATCTTTACCAAGAAAACCCCCAAACGGGGTCACAAAGAGTCAGACACGACTAAAATATCCAAACAACAAGAAGAAAAAATCTAAAACATTAACGATATCAAGGGAAGAAGCCTCAATAAGCCATCAGTTGAGCACACATAAATGAACAAAGAGGATCCTAAATACAAAATGCAGGATGAGTAAAAGCACAAAAAGAATGCAAAACTCTCTTAAATATTATAATATGAAGAAAAGTGAACTGATAACATCTATTGAAAGATAGAACTATCTTGGCTTCCCACATACTGAATAGTCAGTTCAGAATAGTCAAAAGAGAAAAAAATCATAAGCAAATAAATTAAAAATCGATATATCAGGAACGAGAGATTTCAACATAGGATTAAAAACACAATTAGCAGATTCTGAAAAATTAAATACATGCTAGAGAATCTCTCTAAGGAAATAAGATGATTTTCCCCCACTGTTTGCTCATTTCCCCAGCCAATTATTGACTTTTCAGCTCTTTGTTTAAGTAGGACTCTGCTTCCAGAATGGATAGCAAATTATCCCAAGCTTCAGGGATTCAGTTGTTTTCAGATACACTTCTAGGGACCTGTACATTTTCCATGTCAACATTTTTCTTGCCAGTGATAATTCATTTTCAGCCTGAAGAATTACCTCTTCTAGCTGGCCAGCCTGAAGCTTATCCTCTAGTTTTTGAAGATCTGTTTCCTCTTTTACCATATTCAGTCTTTCATTTGTAATCTGTTCTGTGTACTTTCTATACGCCGCATTTGAGGGCATAAACTCAAGAGCATCAAGAATCTTTGAATATAACAATCTTAGCCGCTCCCGTGGGGTCTCACACACGGCCAGTCCAACGAGACCTGTGGTCTTCTTCAGCACCCCGGCCATGACAGCAAAATAGCAGGCATCGCCGCGCAGCACTCTGGGAAGGAGGGACCTGTACATTTTCAAAGATAATTTAAGTATATATACTTATATTATGCTATATCAAGTGTATGTCAATCATTTGTGAATATAGATAGCAAATTATTGTTCAAAAGAATCTAAAAACTACTTTTAGGCAGAAGTATAAAATTTCAGCATAGAAACATAGTAGTCAAATTTCACAATTTCAGTGACAACAAATACCTCTTTTAGGCACCCAGGAGAAAAATCTTCAAACATGAAAGGAAAAATTTAAATAACATAATACTATTCTGACATCACAAGAAATCACAAGGGGATTGCAATACTGTATTTCCAAAAGTAAAACTAAAGCTTTAATAATAAATAACAGAGAAAGAAGGAGGAGGAGGAGGAAGAACAAAAGGTGAAAGAAGTGAAGAAGGAGGAAGGAAATATTAATGATAAGACTCATCTTGCAAATATCCTAGACTGAAAATCTTTGTCATGGTGGAGAAAGTATATGAAGTTTATTCCTGTGGTGGGTGATGGTGACCTTCTCATGAATTTAGGCTGAGGGTAATCTGTGCATCTGAGAGACTGTTATAGCTTTATGGATAGTACAAAATCCTAAAAGAAAACATGTGTGATTTACTAGAAAAAGTTGACAACCAGAATGTTGGTAGTCTAAGAATAATACAGGGCCAGAGATCAGATACCTTTCTTTAAGAAAGGGAGTGATCATGGTGAAGCTAAGGAATGACCCTAGATCCCATTAAATTTGGATCATAAAGTAACTTCAATTGCATGGTGCTATTTCTTTTTGACATTACTTCTCTCAAAAGTTCATATTTCTTAGAATGAAGAAAAGGGGAGGATAAGTCAATATCTATAATGGCAACTTATAACTTAGAAACTGTGTATGAAAGGAAGCTCAAATTTGGAATTTCAGAATCTCTAAAACACTTCCAGAGTACAGAGTAAAAAAAGAGAGAGAGAGAAATAAAGTTATAGTCCACAAATTGTACAGTTAAGTTCAAAACAGATTGCAAGGAAAGATTAGTATCAAGTAGGACAATATATGAAAAAAATTTTAGAAAAAGATGTAATAAAAGAAAATCAATTAAAACAAGAGGTTAAAAGAGGGAAAGAATGCTTTGAATTAATCAGCTGATTAGAGGAAAGAGTACAAAAATAATTTACAACCAAATAAAAAAGAGGAAAATATAAATGGATAATTTAAATAAAGTCTTCTAGTCAGCTGCCAAATGATTTTCTTAAAGCACAAGTTCAACCATTAACCACTTCTCCAATTCAAACCCCTGGTTCTTTATCATCTTCAGGTAATGAAAAAGTGTGATTCCATACATGTGGACTATGATATTTATTATTCTTTTCATGATTTTCTTATATCACTCATTTCTTTTCCCAATTTTCCTCTGCTTCTCTTACTTGATTTTCAAAATCCTTTTTGAGTTCTAACACCAATTCATTTTTTTTTTTTCGTGGAAGCTTTGGATGAAGGAGCTTTGACTTTATTGTCTTCTTGTGTTTGTATGTTTTGATCTTCCTTGTCACCAAAGTAATATTCTATAGTCTGATTTTTTCCCACTATTTTCTCATTTTTCCAGCCAATTACTTGACTTTTTAGCTTTTGTTAAAGTAGAATTCTGCTTCCAGAGAGAATAACAAACTGTCCCAAGCTTCAGGGGTTTTGTGCAACTGTTTTCAGAGATACTTCTAGGGACCTGTAAATTTTCAGCTCTTCCAAGTTTGTATGACGAAAGGAGAGATGTTTATCCCTCTCCTGGTATGTGCTCTGTGAGTGACCATAAGCACTCTTTTCTGCCTAAGAATTGTTAGGAAGATTTGCTCTCCACCACAGACACAAGCTCTGCAACACCAAGACTTTTCCTTGCCCCAGGACTGACACTCAGGACTATGCCCCATATCCAAGCACAAGCAAAGCAAAAGAATTCTCAGTGTCAGCAAAGAGATTCCTACAATCCCTCTCTGATCAGTCACTCAATCCACCCACTGTCTGTGGGCCAAGAGCTCTGGAAGTAGCCACTGCTGCTATCACCATCCTGGGGCTGAGGCTGGGGCTGGGCCGGGCCCGGCCCGGGGCCAGACCTGGGGCCAAACCATGCTCCTCTCCAACCCAGTCCTACAGACCTTTCCTACTGACCTTCTAAGTTGTCTTTGGCATTTGTGAGTTGAAAAGTCTGAAAACTTCCAGTGCTTCCAATGTTTCGGTGCCCTGGAGTCTGCCAGTGTGACCCACACTGGACTGCACTTTTCTCTCACACTGGTGCAACAGACCTTTCCTGTTGACCTTCTTGGGCTGTCTTGGGCTGGAAATTTGTTTTACTCTGTCATTTTGTGGGTTTTGCTGCTCTAGAGTTTGTTTAGAGTCATATTTACAGATATTTGGAGCGGTTTGAGGGAGAGCTCAAGCAAGTCCCTGCTTTTACTTCCCCATCTTGGCTCCACCCTTGATATTTATTATTCTTACATTTGCCTTATATAGCTACATTTGATTTCATTATTTATTGCTGTTGTTGTTTTTAAATAAATGGTTATGTTTACAATCAAATATATCATCATGGATGTTTGAGTTTGAATAAATGGAATCACATTAGTGTGGGCTCCAAGCTACAGCAGTGAGTAGACAGAGTATGTTGCATATACCAGGGTTACCCCTGGAACTCTGAGAAAGTCTGAGTGCTGCTTCATGAAAATTCATACCTGTCTATTTGAGGGTAACTTGGGGTAAATGAGCCAATCTACAGAGTGAATATGTACATCCACACTGGAGGTACTGCCACATTAGGTGTCATATTTGTCAAATACCAAAATCACTTTTGAGGTTTTCCTTTAAAAAACACCTCAAATAGTTCCTTTTTGCTAAAATGCCATCTTTTTTCATTGATGATTAAGCATCATATTATGAGGCAAATTATTTTGAGATATAAAACTGATCTTCCTTTTGCATAATATCATATGGTAATTCTAATTTGATTTCTCAAAACTGAAGAGAAATCTTGAATAATCCAAGTTGCATTCCCTTCATAAGGGAAGGATTTCCTCCTGGCTGCCTACAATATTTTTTTTAAATGTTAGAGTTCTGAAACTCTTGAACATAACTTTTTGGTGAGTCAAATTTGCATTACCATCTCTTGATGACCTGTGAATCCTATCAATCTATATTTTACTTTCAATTTCTACTACAACTGTGAGATTTTCCCATGATTTACAGTATTATTATAGGATAGTATTCAGGTTTTTTACTTCATTAGGAAGACATGATTATCACATTAAGTCTTATTTTGCAGAGACCTACTTTATTCTAGCAATTGTGTCTTTTCATTTTTGTTTTAACCATTTTTCACCACTGTATTTTGGAGATCTATCCCTACTCTTCTTTTTCTCCTAGATGATTCTCCATCATTTCTTCTACCCTCTTAATCATATGCTTCCACAAAGTATCATTTAACTCTTCATATCTGTTAGACTTTTTACCCCTACTAGACTGTAAGTTCATTAATGTAATGGTAATGAAATTTAAAGATCCCTTTGTATTGAAAAGCTAAGATGTACTTAGCACCTAGTTCAAATTAAGCCTCTGTTAAAGAAACAGAAGGTATGAATCCCTGTTGCTGACCTAACAGGAAGGAGCTGAAAATGGAGGAGTAATACTATATATAAGGAAAAGACCCAGAGAGGGAGAGTCAAAACTCCTTCAGATAAGCTTTGTGGAAGCAGAAGCAACTGTTGCTGAGGAGGCTAAGAGGAAACGCCCAGGCTGGAAAGAATAATTTTGATTTTGGGAACCTAGATGAAGTGATTTTGATTCTGGGAACCAGCTGGAGCTTCTGCTATGGAGCTACCAGCTTCTTCTGGGAACTGCCAAAGACTGAGGAAGCATGACTGTGATACTGGTACTTTGGATGAACCTGTTTGTGGCTTTGTTAAGCCAAAGACTGAGGAAGCATGACTGTGATACTGGTACTTTGGATGAATCTGTTTGTGGCTTTGTTAAGCCTTGCCTTCCCAGGAACAGAGACCATGAAGGGTTTAAGGTTTACTGGATACTGTGAGCTTCAGCATGGAACAGGAACAGCACAGAGAGCTGGACAAGGACCTGGGAGCTATTTGCCTTTGAACCCAGGTGACAGTTTGGCAAATCCAGGTAGGAGCTGGGACTGTGGAAAGGGATCCTGGGTATCTGAGAGAACTACCCAAAGTCAAACTGAAAGAAGACTTTACTTGGATACTGTGTACTGACTGAGAAGATTTTAACTTATTTTTGACTGAGGGATGGATGGCCTGTGTATTTTATACTATCGCTTAAGAGAGTGCTGAGTGGTGCCTGATATTGTAACTTAGTGTGCTCCATGAGTGGAGAACTTTGACTATTGTATTTTGTGACCTTTAAGGAGGCAAGCTTCCTTCAGGATTGAATGGTTGAGTTGACTAAATGATTGATTGACTGTGATTGATTGACTAAATGATTATACTTTCTTCAAAACTGCATGACCACTGTGGTGAAAACTATGTGGCCATTTTCTGTGATAAGTTCTTGTGAATGTTGTATTTTGATTATCTGTGATACGTTGTAACATTGTGAATGCTGTACCTTGATTTACTGTGAATGTTTTGCTCTGATTTGTTATTGAATAAATAGAGTGTTCACTATACTATGTAATCAGAACCTTAAAAGCTGTTCACAGTAGCATTCTTCCGGAAAGCTGGTCATGCTTGGCTTTACAATTAAGACAAGGTATATACTATGCCATATATAGTATTTTATCTACAATTTACAACACAGCAACTTGCTATGTTCACCAAATATGTATAGAATTCATGAATGGATGAACTAATAAATTAATTAATCAATTAGTCTATCAAAAAGAAGAAGCCTGAATAGGGATCTGAGCAGGGGAGGAATACGAATGAGAAGTTTTTGAGATAATTGCTTTCATCTTCACTCCTTTTCATCTGTAAACACTCATATGAAATGTCAAGCTGGGCTTTAGGAAATAGGATGTATGGACCTCTAAAGGCTGTGCTGAGTTCAATCCTCCAGAGCTTTGTTCAAGAATTGTGTAAGTAACCTGTCACACAGCACACTGAGAATAATGAGAGCAGATTGCAAGTTTTGGACAGTTATTTATTTTCCTTATATCCCCATGAGGAGAGGAAGAAGGTAGCTTTTCATTTAACAGACAATTGTAACATATCAGGTATGTTTCCATAACTGGCTCACATACCATCTGGTCACCTGCCTTATATATATACACCTATATATGTGTGTATATATATATATATATATGTATATGTATGTATGTATATGTATATATATATGTATATGTATGTATGTATATGTATATATATGTGTGTGTGTATGTATATGTATATATATATGTGTGTGTGTGTGTGTGTGTGTGTGTGTGTGTGTGTGTGAGTGTGTAGTGCAGAACAACACAGAGAAAGAACAGTGTCAGGGATGTGAACACATCACATGTAAACAGAAGAAGTGAAATCCTGAAAAACATCTCACTTTGTACATTTGGATTAAACACACTCAGGTGAGAAATTATTCTGAGGCTTTTGAACTAAGGTGTACACACATGCAAAGAGACAGCAGTTACTGCAGAAATAATTCCCAACAGCTAAGGATTCCAAATGTCTCAGCTGATTTCCAAATGCAGTAAAATGATAGCTTTTTTACTTACTTTTGGTCTTCATATTGTCAGCCATAGCACAATAAATGTTTGTTGAATTGAACTAAACTGAACTGAATTAATATATATTGAAAGAAGATGAAAAAAGAGGAAAAGAGAAAATAACCCATGCTTACAAGTGAATTCAGCCTAAAATGTACAATTTATTACAAATAATCCATAGATAGATAACAGAGAGATCACAGGATCTAAAACAAACAAAAAAGATCTAAAATGACTTTATACATAATTTACTCCTTTTCCTCATTTTTCAAATGAGAAAAATGAGGCATACAGAGGTAAAATGATTTTTCCAAGATCACACAAGTAATCAGTAATAGAGACAGCACTGGGAACCAGACCTTGATTCTGAATCCAGTGTTCTGTCTATCATGTCTGACTGTTTCAATGACTGCCTCTTGATTTCAGAGTCTGTCTCAGTCATTGCCCTGCCACTCTTACGGTTGTAGGATTATAGATAAAGAGATGGATGAAAATTTAGAACCTATCAAATCTACCTCCTCTAATTTTTCCAGATGAGGACATGGGAGGCACAGAGAACATAAGGAAAGAAAAGGAACATTTAAATATGAAAAGAAAAGAGTTATATGGAGGAAGCTCAGGGTCCAGGGAGAAAAAGTTTTTGTAAGTAATATTTTTGTAAGTAACAGAGGGGAAAGATGTTCTTTAGTTTTCACATTGGATTGAGGTCCCGGGTCCACACTCTACCCAGTGAGTTTGCAATGACTCAAATCCTTGTGGATCTGTAGATGGAGTTTGGGAAATGGCATAAGTAACTTTATTCCTGGGACCTCACTTTAAGACAATTCTGTGGCTACTCTATTGGCAATAAAATCATTTGAGTTATGCTGTTTTATTGCCCTGGATATGGCTCAAGTGGGAAGAGCACCCCCCACCTTTTACCTTTATTTGCCAGATAAATAAATAAAATAACTAGGTAGAAATGTTTGGGAGCTCATAGTCCATCTTGGTCCTGCTGAACCCTTTTTGAAATTTAAATCTTTTCTTCAGGAGATTCAAGAGGTACAAGGCACATTCAGAAACTGTTTAAAAAGTCTAGAAAAATATGATTACAGAATTCAAGAGTGCTATTATCCTCACATAGTTTTTTTTTTTTTTTTACATTTAAACATTTGATTTTAAAGCTTTGAATTCCAGGTTCATTCACTTCCTCCCTTGTCATCCAGCCTTACCGGGAAGATAAGCAACTCAATATAGGTTGTACATATGTAGCAATGCAAAACATTTCCATAGTGGATATCTTGTAAAAGACTGACTATATTTCCCTCCCTCCTATCCCACCTCCCACTTGTTCTATTCTCTATTTTCATCCTGTCCCTTTTCAAAAATGGGTGTTTCCAACTTCTCTTCCCCTCAACCTGCCTTCCCTTCCATCATCCTCACTCTCATCCCCTTCCCCCTACTCTTCTGTAGGGTGAGATACCCTATTTAGTGTATATATCATTCCCTCCCTAAGCCAAATTAAATGAGATTAAGGTTGACCTATTCCCTTTTGCCTTCCTGTTCTTCCCCTCCATTGTGATCGTTTTCCCTTGCCTCTTCTATATGAGATAATTTACCCCATTCTGTCTCTCCCCATCTCCTATCATTATATTATTATGTCACCTCTTAATTTCACCTTTTAAATATCATCCCTTCCTATTAAATTGGTACTGTGCCCTCTATCTATGTATACCCATACACATATATACACATATTCACATAAGTATTCATCCACCCATATACACTCCTATACATATACATATACATATACATATACATATACATATACATATACATATACATATACATATACATATACATATACATAAATTTCTATTCCCTTCAACTATTTTCATACTGAGAAACATTTTATTACTTATGATTATCATTTTTCCATATAGGCATGTAAATAGTTCCACTTTGATAAGTTTTTACAATTTTTTTCAAATGCTTTATTAATTTCTGGTTTACATCATTCATTTCTACAAGATTTTGAGTTACAATTTTTCCCCATTTTTCCCTACCCACCACCCCAGAATAGCAGTCCCACAGGATATCCCCTCCTCCAATCTGCACTCTCCCATATCTTCTCCCATACCCCCTTCAACTTTTCCAGTAGGGCAAGGTGAATCTCTGTGCCCCAATGACTATATATCTTATTTCTCAATTATATGTTAAATAGTATTAATAATAGTATTTATATATTTTTAAACATTTGATTTTAAAACTTTGAATACATCAGGGCAATTTTCCTTAAGAATTCCTTGAAGGATGATTTCTAGGTTCTTTCTTTGTTTTCAGGTAGCCCAATAATTTTTAAATTATGTCCCCTGGATCTGTTTTCCAGGTTAGTGGTTTTTCCCATGGGGTATTTCATATTGCTTTCTATTCTTTCATTTGGTTGGATCTGCTTAATAGCATCTTGATTTCTCATAAAGTCACTAGTTTCCTTTTGCTCCAATCTAATTCTGAAGGAATGATTCTCCTCAGTGAGCTTTTGAGATTCTTTTCCAACTGGCAAATTCAGCTTTTTAAGGCATTCTTCTCCTCATTGCCTTTTTGAGCCTCTTTTGCCATTTGACTTAGTCTATTTTATCAGGTGTTATTTTCCTCAGTCAGGCTGTTGACTCTCATTTCATACTTTTCTTGCATCTTTCTCATTTCTCTTCCCAATTTTTCCTCCACTTCTCTTATTTGCTTCTTAAGGTTCTCTATGGCCTGTTACCAGCTTGTATTCTCATTTGGGGCTTTTGTTGCAGGATTTCTGACCTCACAGTCCTCCTCCTGTTCCATGCTTTGATCCTCTTTGCCCCCAAAATAGGAGTCTATTGTTGAAGTTTTATGTTTATTTTGTTTCCTTTGCCTAGCCATGTTGCGACTCAATTACTTAACTTTTGGCCTTGTTGCCACAGTAGGACTCTGCCACCAGACAGGGGAGCTTCCAATCCAAATGCTGGGGTTTTCTCAGCTGCCAGAGGTATTAGTCGGGTGCCCTGTCTGAAGCCTCCACACACTCTGGCAAGCTGGTCACACCCTAAGACCTCCACCCCAGACTGCAATCTAGATCCAGGAAGATTAAAGCAAGATCGATTCCTTCCTCCCTCCCCCCCCGCCCCATTGGTCACAGGATCCCCGTACAGTCTGCAGGCCAGGAGCTAAAGCTGCAACATGACAGCTACACCAGGGCTAATCAGTGGCTTCTCACCCCCAGGAGAAAGAGGCTGACAGGCTCTCCCAACCAGTCCCAAAGTCCATAGGGCACCGACCTCTCACTTTGTCCTAGGCATCTATGTGTTGGTAATTCTGGAAATGCCACAGCTGGTGGTGTTCTGGAGTCCCTGCAACTGGCTGCTGATCAGGCCACCCTGAGGCTTAAACCTCAGACTCACATGGTACTGGGGTTGGCTCCCAGAGCACTGCACTGGCGGCTCCCTGCCGGGCTGCAGGGACTCTGTCCTCAGTGGGAGGTTAGCTTCTCTGTGTCATTTGGTGGGTTCTGTAGCTCCAGAGTCTGTTCAGGGACCCTTTTTACATAATTTGCAAGTGGTATGGGCCGGAGTGCCATGGAAGTGCCATTTCTTTTCTTTTCTTTTTTGTTTTTTCAGTCCAAGTACATCAGTTGTGGTGGGTCAGGTTTCTAGTGAGTCTGTGCTATTTGTGAAGGCCAATACAAGAGGCCAGATTTTAAGAATCCAAGCATGTGATGGAGAACAAGATGGACATTTTTATTCAGAAAGACTGTGGGGGGTGGCTAGGTGGCACAGTGAGTAGAGCGTCAGCCCTGGAGTCAGAAGGACCTGAGTTCGGATCCGACCTCAGACACTTAATGCACACACACACACACACACACACAAAACCTAGCCATGTGACCTTGGGCAAGTTACTTAACCCCAATTGCCCTCCAAAAAAAAAGAAAGACTGTGGGAAGATCTGGATGGGATTAAGGAGTGGCAAGTAGACTGGGTTGGGCAGCACCCAGACAATGAGGGCCACAGTGAAAGGGCAGTTAAAAGAATAATTAACTGGGATGGGTGATGCTTTAGACAAATGGCAGAGATCTGGGTTCAGGGGCTTTAGGGTCCAGTTCCCAAAGACATGATCTTTTCCTTTTAGGAGTTCAGATCCCATTACCATCAAATGGATAAGGAGGGAGGGCAGGAGACAACTCTGAACTCAGGCAAAGGTCCTCCTCTCCTCACTCATGGCAACTGCTCTGCATCTATGCAGCTTGCTCCCAGCAGGTCAGGGCCCCCACAGTTCCTGTCCCTGGCAGTCCTCAACAGAAGTCCTTAGTAGAAGTTCTGGCTGGCTCAAAAAAAAGGAGTTCATATTACAGCCACTGCCGCCACGCTTCCAGTCACCACATGCTCTCTAGATTGGCTCTAGCTTCCTCTTGCCCCCTAGGAAGTGCCATTTCTACTCCACCATCTTGACTCTGCCCCTTTATTATTTCTTTTACCTGTTTACCTTCTCATGCTTCTCTTGCTTCTTGTATGTATCTGAATGTCCGCTTTTCTCTTCAACTTTGGTTTTTTTCATCAGGGATGCGTTAAAGTCCTTTATTTCATTGAATGACAATATTTTCCCATAAAATATGATACTCAGTTTTGCTGGGTAGGTGATTCTTTGTTTTAATCCCAGCTTCTTTAACCTATGGAATGTCATATTCCAAGCCCTTCGATCTCTCAGTGTAGAAGCTGCCAGATCCTGTGTTATGCCTATTGTGTTCCCACAATATTCAAATTGTTTCTTCCTGGCTGCTTGGAATGTATTCTCCTTGATCAGGCAATTCTGGAACCTGGCTATAATATTCCTAGGAGTTTTCTTTTCGGGATCTTTTTCAGGAGGTGATTGGTGGATTCTTTCAACCTCTCTTTTGCCCTCTAAAACATCAGGGCAATTTTCCTTGAGAATTTCTTGAAGAATGATTTCTAGGTTCTATTTTTTGATCATGGCTTTCAGATAGTCCAATCATTTTGAAATTATCTCTCCTAGACCCATATTTGAGATCAGTGGTTTTTCCAATGAGATATTTCACATTGCCTTATATTTTTTTCATTTGTTTGGATCTGTTTAATAGTATCTTGATTTCTCATAAAGTCACTAGCTTCCATTTACTCCAGTCTAATTCTGAAGGGATGATTCTCCTCAGTGAGCTTCTGAGGTTCTTATTCCATCTGGCAAATTTGGCTTCTTAAGGCATTCTTCTCCTCATTGCCTTTTTGAGCCTCTTTTGCCATTTGAGTTAGCCTATTTTTAAGATATTATTTTCTTCAGCCAGGTTGTTGATACTCATTTCATAATTTTCTTGCATTGTTCTCATTTCTCTTCCCAATTTTTCCTCCAATTTTCTTATTTGGTTTTCAAAATCCTTCTTAAGGTTCTCCAAAGCCTGTAACCAGCTTATATTTTTCTTGGAAGCTTTTGGTACAGGAATTCTGACTCCATTATCTTCCTCCTATTCCATGCTTTGATCCTTTTTGTCTCCAAAATAGGAGAGTAAAGTTGGGTTGTTCTGGTTGCTTTGTTTCCTTTGCCTGCTCATATTGCCACTCAATTAACTGACTTTTGGGCTTTTTGCCACAGTAGGAATCTGCCACCAGACAGAGCAGCTTCATCCCAAATGCTGGGGTTCTCTCAGCTGCAGAAGGTATTAGTTGGGTGCCCTCTCTGAAGCCTCCTCATCCTCTGGCAAGCTGGTCACACACCCCAGGACCTCTACCCTAGGCAGCAGTCCAGATCTATACAGGTGAAAGCAAATATGATTACCCCTCAGACTAGTCACTTTGTTCCCCTACAATCTACAAGCCAGGAGCTGAAGCTGCCATGTGGTGGTGGCTGCATGGCCATGTCACCTCAGTGGCTTCTTGCCCCAGGGGCAAAGGCTGACCGAAATCCCAAACCATCAGATCCCAAAGTCCACACTGCACAGACCTCTCACTTTGTTCTTAGCATCTATGGGTTGATAAGTCTGGAAACTGCCACAGCTGCTGGTGATCTGAAGTCTGTCCAGCTGGCACTTCCTGCTGGCCTACCAGGCTGTCCTCAGCAGGAGGTTAGCTTCTCTGTGTCATTTGATGGGTTCTATAGCTCCAAAGTTTGTTCAGAATTTTTACATGAATTAGGGGTGGTGGAAGCTAGAGCCCCATGGAAGTCCTGTTTCTACTCTGCCATCTTGACTCTGACCTTTAGAGGTTTCATCTTCATATATTTATAAAAATCATGAGAGAGAGAATTGCCAGAAGATGGCCATAGAAGCACGTTCTATTAGACTCTTCTCTATACATCCTACCTCATATCTATCTTTAAATGAAAGATGATTGCAGGACTGGTGAGGGGGAAGAGGAGAGACAGAATCAAAGAATGTCAGATTTGAAGGGGACCTTAAAATATTTAGTTCAATCTTGGAATTTTATAGATGAGGAGACTAAAATGCAAAAAAAAAAAAAATGAAATCATCTGAGAGACCTGATGTGGATTTTATGTTTCTTCTTTCTCTTTGTTTTGTAATGTAATGGTAAGATAGTGTCTTTCAGATGTTTTCCCAACTGAATTTGCACAATTAATAAGAACATCTCATCAACAAACCTGGTTTTATCACTTAGGCAATCAGAATTGCCACATATGCCAGATCAGATGCTTTTGGGGTTTGTGTATTATGTTCTTAATAGCAGGTTATGTTCTAATATTCCCTAATTCCAAACCTTGATTCATGTTCTAATGATGCCTACATTTACTTAACTTGACTCCAACAAGGTTGACCCATTACCTACTCAATAACATGATACTCTTTGGAACTCCCATTTTCTTATCAACAAATTCATCTACCTCCTCAATCTTTTCAAAGTACCTTAAATTCTACACCTTTTTCCTTTAGTAAAATCCTGGCTCTTCAATCTTCAGCAGTGTTGCTACTCCTTCCACTACACCAATTCCTTGGGCCAGCACAAGGGGTAAACTTGATCATTGTTCTGAAGTACCACTTAATAACTATTCCTCTACCACCATCACCCAATAAATAACCTTTCCTCTTTAAATATCACTGCAATATTCTTGTATTAATGCAACTATTGTTTTTTTTTCTATCATCTACCAGGTAACGAGAAATTCTCCAAAGTTTTTCATTGAATTTAGTACCTATCTTATGATTTTTTTTCTCCATCTCATGTCCTGACATTATGATCATGGACTTCATTATTTAGTGACAACCTGTCTTACATGTAGACTATAAAATTCCTAAATTTCTTTATGGTGACTTCTTTCCCAACCCTACTTCTACCCCACACCAACTACTAAAATATTGAGGTCTAATATTTTAGACCTTAATATCTCTTAGGATTATGCCAGTTTTCAGATATAGAACGTTGTAAATACTTACTCTAACCACTGTTTCCTATCTTTTATTCTCTCTCACTCTTTCACACAAACTAAACTTAGTATTCACTTTTACTATAACCTTTTGACCCTTTAATAATCATTATTATCTCAATTTATCATCCTTTTTCACCTTCTTTACCTTTTTTTTTAGCAATTGGGGTTAAGTAACTTGCTCAAGATTACACGGCTAGTCATTATTTATGTGTGGGTGCTCATTTTCTGAGGCCGGATTTGATCTCGGGTCATCCCAACTCCAAGGCCGGCGCTCTTACTCACTGCACCGCCTAGCCACCCCTAACCTTCTTTACCTTTATCTCCACATATCAAGCAAGTGAAGACATGCTTTAGTCTTTGAGAAATAATAGAATTTTTCCCCTCTCACATACATAATTTTCCCATAATCCCATGGAAAACAATTTGATCTGTGCAATAAAACCTCTAAAGATGCTGCCAGGGAATGAGGCGGGAAGAGCATTGAAGTTGCCAGGTTCAGTTTTAGAAGATCTAAGAAAGAAAAAGAAAAGACAGATGTGGAATGAAAGACATGTTTTTAGCACTTGTTATGTGTCTAACACTGAGCTCATGGTAGGGGATACAAATAGAACAGCAAGACAGTCCCTGTTCTCAAGGACTTCAATTTCTAATTATGGATTCAGTTTCAAGGAGCTCAAATATAGGAGATTTCAGAAGCAGGGCAGATGGTAAAGCCTGGAGGTAGATCAAGAGGGCAAATCAGCAGGTAGATAGTAAGGCCTGATAGTCTACTAACTCATTGTTAGGATTGTAGCTTAAAGTTATCTGCTCATCCAAGCAGAGAGAGTGATTTTGTCCATGGCTGATGACCATTGCAAAGGCATTAATGAGTCCAAGGGTCTTAGCAGAATAGGAAATTTGGTTATTTTGGAGAATAGAAGAGAATGGAAGAAGAGTCAGCATGGAGAGGGTTAGGGACACTCGGCATCAGTTGGGATAATGGCAATGAGAGATATGGTGGAGGAGGGGTAGTCCTTCAGATGTTCTCCATTGTGACTGTTTCTGCTTGTCTCTGCTAAAAAACTGATTCAGAGAATTGATAGTTATGCCAAAGGGAAACCACAGTTGAAAGACATACCTTTGAAACAATAAGAACTTCATGCAAGTAACTGGGGTAGATTTTGTGACTTATAGAAAACCTATAGAAAAACAGCATCTGAAAATGATCACAACTAGCTTTTAATGCACAAACCAATATTTTATGCATATAATGGTATTTCTTTAACCAGATTATAAAAAGAAGTATCAGGAGTGACTTAAGACAAAGGATTCCATCCTATGAGAAAAAGGAAAGAGACTTAGAAGAGCTGGAAGATTCATATTTAGATAACATTGATATCTTATCTAAATTATCTATGATTTGTTCTTTGATTCACTCATTCTATAAAATTAGATTATTTAGTTTCCAATTAATTTTAAATATATGCATCTGAGGCCCTTTATTAAAGTAATTTTATTGCACTATAGTCTGAAAATGATTCATTTAATATTTCTGCTTTTCTGAATTTGTTGGTGAAGTTTTTATGTCCTAATATTTTTTACACAATCATTTTTTTGTGAAGATACCACATAGAGCTGAGAAAAAGATATTTTCCTTTCTATTCCCATTCAGTTTTTCCAAAATTATTATATACTATTATATCAGACTTTTCTAAGATTCTTTTCATCTCCTTAACTTCTTTCTTATTTATTTTTTGTTAGATTTATCTAGCTCTGAGAAGGAAAAATTGAGGTCTCCCCCTATTATAACTTTACTTTCAATTTCCTCCTATTACTCATTTAAATTTTCCTTTAAGAATTTGAATGCTATGTCATTTGTTTGTGCACATATGTTTAGCATTAATATTTCATTGTCTATGGTCCATTTTAGCAAAATGTGTCTTCTCTGATTATCCCTTTTAATTAATTCTCTTTTTGCTTTTTTGGAGGTCATAATTTATAGCCCTGACTTTTTACTTCAGCTGAAGCATAATACATTCTGCTTCGGCCCTTTATTTTAACTCCTTGCATGTCTTTCTGTTTCAAGCATGTTTCCTGTTAGAAAACAAACAGACAAATTTTTGGATTCCGGTTTCTAATCTATTCTGCTATCTGCTTTCATTATATGGGTGAGTTTATCCTATTCATATTCACAGTTATGATTACTAACTGTGTGTCTCCTTCTATTCTATTTTTTCCTATATTTATCATTGTCTTACTCTTTTTATCCTGTCCCTCCTTTAAAGTCTGTTTTCCTTCTGACCACTGCTTTCTTTTATTTATCCTTCCTTTTATCAATCAATCCTCATTCTATTATTCCCTTCCCCACCTACTTGCCTGCTGAGTAACATAGATTTCTATTACCAAATGAATATATGTGTGTGTGTGTGTGTGTGTGTGTGTGTGTGTGTGTGTGTGTGTGTATGCATTTCCTCTCTAAACCAATTTAAATGTGAGGGAGGTACAAGCATTTCCACCTCCACAAACATCATTTTCTTTTCCATTATACAAGCTCTTCATTGCACACCTCTTTTATTTAATTTTTTCCATCCGTCCCCTTCCTTTCCCTTTCTCCTAAAAGGTTTCTCTTTCTTGTCTATCCACATCTTTATATCATTGCAACATAATCAACTCACTCCTGCACCTTCTTTGATGTAGAATCCTTCTAACTGCCCTAAAAATGAAAAAAAAAATCTTAAAAGATAAATGTATCATCATTCCATTTAGATAGGTAAACAGTTTAACTTTATTGAATCCCTTGTGATTTCTCTTTCATATATACCTTTTTTATGCTTCTCTCGAGTTTTCTGTTTGAACATCATATGTTTTATTCAGTTCCAGTGTTCTCATCAGGGATGCTTGAAAGTCCTCTGTTTCATTAGCTATCCTTTTTGTTTCCCTTGAAGGATTATATTCCATTTTACTGGGTAGATTATTCCTGGTTGTAATACTAGCTCTTTTGTTTTTGGAATATCATATTCTAAGCCCTCTCTTCCTTTAATGTGGTAGCTGCTAAATCTGATGTGATCCTGACTTTGGCTCCACAGTATTTGAATGATTTCTTTATGACTACTAGAAACATTATCCCATTTACCTGGGAGATTTGGGATTTGGTTATGTTTTTGGAAATTTTAATTTTAGAATCTCTTTCAAGTGGTTATCACTGCATTCTTTCTTTTCTATTTTACCCTCTGGTTTGAGTATATCTAGGTAGTTTTCTTGACAATTGCTTGAATTATGATGCTTAGGCTCCTCCTTTGAGATGATAGTCCAGTTTAATAATTCTTAAATCATTTCTTCTCAATCTGTTTTTAATTTATTTTTCTGATGAGATATTTCACATTTTTGATAATTTTTTCTCTTGACTTTGTTTTATTGTTTCTTGATATCTTATAGTGTTATTAGTTTCCACTTGCCCAATTCTAACTTTTAATGATTTATTTTCTTCATTGAATTTTAGCAACTTTTTTCCCCCATTGGGCCCTTCTACTTTTTAAGGAGTTCTTTTCATTAGTCAATTTTTGTACCTAGTTCCCCCCCCCCCATTTGGTCAATTCTGGGTTTTTTTTTAAAGTTACAATTTTCTTGATTATTTTTGTGCTCCTTTTACCAAGCTGTTAGTTGTTTATATATATATATATATTTTTTTTTTCTTTCACAGTTGTTTTATATATATATATATATATATATATATTTCTTTCTTTGCTTATATTTCTTTGATTTATTTTTCCTCTACACCACTCTTATTTGATTTTGAAAATAATGTTTTATGGCTTAGCTATCCCATGAATTTTTGTTGGGATTGTGTTGAATTCACTTTTTTTGAGACTTTGCTTGTAGCTATTTTGACTTTATTATCTTCTTCTGATTTAGTTTCTTGATCTTCTCTGTCACCATGATACATTTTGTTGATCAGGTTCTTTTTTGGTTGTTTGCTCATTTTTCAACTTTATTTCTTTTCTTTTTTTTTCTTTTTTGGAGGGCAATTGGGATTAAGTGACTTGGCCAAGGTCATGTGGCTAGTTTGTGTGTGTGTGTGTGTGTGTGTGTGTGTGTGTGTGTGTGAAGTGTCTGAGGCCAGATTTGAACTCAAGTCCTCCTGACTGCAGAGCTGGTGTTCTATTCACTGCGCCACTAGCCACCCCTCAACCTTATTTCTTGATTTGAATTTTATGTTATTGTTGGTTTCTACTTTGGGTGTGAAAGGGGGCACAGCATCAATTTTTAGGTCTTTTTTGCACTGCTGTCTTCACAGCCAGTTCTGGGGGCTTGGAAATTTTCAGGGCTTCCAAGACTGTGAGATCTAGGAAAAGGTGGGGTCACTGGTCTTTATTTTGAACTCTGGTCCTTGCCCAGCAAAGGCCTCTGATCCTTTGAGATTGCAATTGATAATGCTACTCAAGGTCCTTGATTCCTCAGGACTGAAAGTTATACTTCCCCTCAGGATTTTACTCTCTCTTGACTGCAAGTGCTCCTCCCTTACTTTGAGCTATGACCTGTAAGTGGATATAGAAAATGGAGTTGTCAAACAACATCTGTCCAAGGCTAGAACAAGGATCCTCAGTAGTTTCTGGTCCTCTTACCATCTCTAGCTTAAGAGGTCCCAAAACTTCAGCTGCTTCTGTCACCATCATCTAGTTCTACCACTGATGTTTCATTTGTATGAGCTCCCAGTTAGCCCCTATCCCTGTGTCATAGATGTCTCTTTCTAAATTCTTAAGTTGTTTTCAGCTCGAAGAATGTCTCACTATAACCTTTTGTGGGCTTTGCCATTCCAGTATTTTATATATGGTGTTATTTTTAAAGTTGTTTGGAGGGGAATATTGGGAAAGCTCAGCTGAATGTTTCCTCCATCTTTTCATCTTCACTCTACCCCAGGAAGTTCAACAAAAATCTTTCTAAAAGAGGCATTCAGGGATTTTTAAAAATATGCTTATAAGAAGAAAAGCAATTGCTAAAATAACTTGACAACAAAGTTTGACCAAGTTCCTCCATAAACCTGAAGGAGTTTTAAGACATAGGCCATTGGATAAAAGTGACTGGCTAAGAAAAACTGGCCTTCAAAAAACAAGACAGATAGCTTTGAAGTCAGTACTGACTGAGATCAGAGAAAATAATTTACTCTTTACCTTTGCTCTTGTACCTCCAGGGGAGTGCCACAAAGAGGATTGAAGGAGATTTTTCTTTCCTCCCCCGCCCATTAGCAGTGACTTCTTTCAGCAGAAACACACTTCTGTAGAAGTTTTGCCTTGAGAAATGACAAATAGAAAGAAATCAACAAAACATGGAAAGACTTGTAAGAAGAAATGTAGAAGGGAAAGTGAGCCAGGCAAACAATATAAACAGTGACACAACAACTACAAACATATAAAAGAGGACTACAATGATGCAGTACAATATGATGCCTCTACTTCATCATTTCCCTCCTCACTTCTCACATCCCTGTACAATGTGGTTTCCAACCTAACCACTCAATGGAAATTGCTCTTTCCAAGGTTATCAGTTAGTGCTTTCACCTTCATCTCCTTTTCTCTACTCACATGGCTACCACCATACTTGAGGACAGAGACTAGATTGTGTTTGTTTCTGTTTTCAGACACTTAAGTAATGTCCAATTCTTCATGAACTCATTTGGGATTTTCTTGGCAAAGATACTGGAATGATTTGGCATTTCTTTCAGCAGCTCATTTTACAGATGAAGAAACTGAGGCAAACAGGGTTAAGTGACTTGCCCAGGATCACATAATTACCAAATATTTGAGACCATATTTGAACTCAGGTCTTCCTGATTCCAGGTCTGGCACTCTTATCTGCTATTTAGGGAAGACTAGTACCTCTGTTGTCAGGGCTTGCTAAGTTTTTTTCATGAGTGCTCATCTACCTTTGGTGTCTACTTTCCCCCATTTCTCACCTGTGGCTACAAGAAGCTGTAGCATGCATAGTGCTGCACCCTGGTAAACTATATTGGCAGATGGGCTAAACTAGGTTGAGGGTAACTGCTTGTCAGTGAGTTGAGGGGATATCTACCCCAAGAATGTGAAGGCTTCCTCTACTGGAATGGATGAATGGGAATATTTTATCCCAATAGCCATGAAGGAAGCTGAAGGACTGAAGTGCTATGAAACCTTGGTCAGACCTCAAAGATGCCAAGGTCATCAACCCCTTTAACTTAGCCCGACCCCAGTCATTCTGACTTTTGTCTTACCTCTGGATCTCAATGACTCTAGAAAAGAGAGCCAACTTTTCTGCTTCACTTACATCCAATTCACACACAAGCCAAGACATACATCCTTGTGGTGCAATTAGTCCTCTTTAAAATGAAGGATAAACAACAACTCTACCTAAGGCCCTCTACTATAGCATGGTAATCTAGCACAATGGTCAGCCAGAATAATTCTGATTTTACAAAGGAAATATATTTTCACATTACTAGCCATAATATGCCAGAGTACAAATAGCCCAGCTAACTGTATTTATTCTGAAAGCTCTAGCATTCTCACAGAGGGTGGAGCCAAGATATCAGTGTAGAAACAGGACTTTCATGTGGCTCCGGCTTGCACCTCCCGCAATACATGTTAAAAAAAAAAAAAAAACCGAGTATAAACAAACCTTAGAGCTACAGAACCCACAAATTTCCTGATGAAGGAAGCCTGTCAGGCTGGCAGGAAGGGTCCATTGTAGCACACAGGGAGCCAAAGATAGTCCCACCAGAGGGCAGGTTTTAGCCCAGGGTGGCCCTGCCCAGCTGAGACTGGAGCAGAATTCATGAAAGTAAATCACCAGCAACTGTAGCAGTTTCCAGACTTCTCAATCCACAAATGCCAAAGACAAAGTAAAAGGTCAGTGTGGAACCTTTTTGGGAACAGGGGGAGGGCAGTCCAGCTGCTACGCCAAAACAAAGCAGTGGAGCAGGCATGGTAGCTGCAGCCTAGGCTACATGTCTGCTTCAAAGCTCCTGGCCTTCATATTGTAGGGGGATCAAGGGACCATTCTGAAGGTAATTACTTTTGCTTTGACCTGCTTGGATCCAGACTGTGGTCTTGGGGGGTGGTCCTGGGGTGGGTGACCAGTGAGACAGAGCTTGTGGGGGCTGTAGAGAAGGCACCCATCTAATAGCTCTGGTAGCCACAAAAACCCCAGTGATTTGGGACATAGCTCACTTCATTCTGGAAGCAGAGTTCTACTGTGGCAAAGAGCTCAAAAGTCAAGTAATTAGCTGCCAATATGAACAAGCAACAGAAGCACAAACAGACCATAGAATCATTTTGGGGGGACAAAAAGAATCAAGGCATGGAGCAGGAGGAAGACAGCAAAGTCAGAACTCCTGCATCAAAAGGCTCCAAGAAAAATATGAATGGGTTACAGACTATGGAGGAGCTTAAGAGGTTACCCACTAAGGGAGTTAGGGTTGTTCTGGAGACCCCAAAACACCAACATGCTGGGTCCTGCCAAATGAATTCAACTTGAGTCTTCTCTTCCAAAGAAAAGTAAAATTTATTCAAGTTCACTTGCAGGGCAGAGCCAAGATGGCAGAGTAGAAACAGCACTTCCAAGGTGCTCTGCCCCACACCACTTCCAAACAATGTAAAAGGGGAATCTGAACAACTTCTGGAACCGTAGCACCCACAGAATGACAGAGAGAAGCTAACCTCCCACTGAGGACAGCCCAGCAACCCTGCAGGGAGGGCCAGCGCAGCACTCTGGGAGCCGACAGCCCAACTCAGAGAGCTGAGACCTAATGGTAAAGTCGAAGGGGGTATGGGAGAAGATATGGGAGAGAGCAGATTGGATGAGGGGATATCTTGTGGGACTGCTATTCTGGGGTGGTGAGTAGGGGAAAAATTGGGGAAAAAATGATAACTCAAAATCTGGTGGAAATGAATGATGTAAACCAGAAATTAAAAAAGCATTTTAAAAAAAGAAAGTTTGCTTGCATTAGACACAGATTAAGTCTATGCTAGAAAATTCTACATCAATCTCACTACTCTATGGTGATCTCACTATTTTATGGTGCCCTCACTCTTCTATGGCATTCTATGGGGCTCTCACTATTCTATGGCACTCTCACTATCCTATGGCATTCTTTGCTGCTCTCTTATATACAGAAGGTTGTGGGAGGAATCTAAGGGTGTTCTAGAGGAGGAGTTTGGGGAGGATCTTCAGGAGGAGTTAATGAGGTCGATGAGTGATTAAGGGTGGAAAGCCATCTGGAGACCACAAACAATGGTAAGCTAGGCCAGTTCAAGGGTGGGAAGTCTAGTAACAGACTTGCCTCATCAAATAGGATGATTTAATCAAGAGTCCAAGGGAGGTTCCCAGTGCCTGTATCTCAATGACTCAAGGAGAGATCGAGGGGGCTCCCAGAACCCATACCTTGGAGTAAAGGGCAAAGGGCTCAGCTTCTGAAAGTGCTTCCTGCTGGCAAGGGGAGTAGAGTTGTCTCTGCCTTTCTGGGTCCTGTTCAAGGGGGTCAGACTTCACATTCAAGGTGTCAGACTCTGGGACATGTATGATGCCAGGTCCAGTGGGCTGGAGAACTTGGATTCAGTCGGAGATTTGGAAAGCCTTAGTGGTCATCCAGAGGTTGATGGCTTGAACCCTGGAGGAGAAAAACCTGGCAAAGAGGTTAAACAAAATAAGATGAAACAGGCACCAAAATATAGAGAAAAGACAATTTCCCTAATACAAAAGACAATTTTCCTTATTGGACTTAAAGGTCAAGGTCAAAACACTGTCAGATATACCTTTTCTTTCTTAATTGCTCCACAGACATTTAGCACATGGAAAGGAATAGTAGCCACAGAATCTAGTAGTTTTCAAAAACAGGCAATAACTCCAAAAACCTGTTCTCTCCTTCCATCATTATAGAGAGTGAAAGGTTTTACCTAGATTGGATAAAGCTGGAGTGGTGGTCAATTAAGTTTTCAAATTCTCAAGAGCTTTCACCTGATGGTCTAGGCCTTGAGTAGCAATTAACTGGATTGCAGTCCCTCCCAGGCCTTGGGTTTAATTGGATATAGACCACTCTGGGGGAACACTTTAGGATTTAGGAATCAAAAACAAATGCAGGGATAGCAGAAATAGCTCACCCAGGAATTTTCTGATCCCAAACAATTGACTCAAATATCAAAAACACTCCTAAGGAAACATGGGGAGATCTGGGAGGCTTAACTAGAGAAAATTGGCTTCCCAATTTCACCAAGTCGCTTCCCAACAAGGGGAAAGGATAAGAGGAGAGCATAAGGAAGGAATGTTCAAACAACATATCCTTAAGTAGGCAGGAGACTGGGTATGTCTGGAGATATCGCTTAGTTAATCAGAGCTGAAGAAGAATTTTGAAAATAAAGTAAGAGAAGTAGAGGAAAAATTGGGAAGAGAAATAAGAATGATGCAAGAAAATTATGAAAATTGAGTCAACAGCTTGCTAAAGGAGACCCAAAAATACAAAAAAGAAAATAACACCTTAAAAAATAGACTAACTCAAAATGCAAAAGAGGCCCAAAAAACCAATGAGGAGGAGAATGCTTTAAAAAGCCAAATTTTCCAAATGGAAAATGAATTTCAAAAAGTCACTGAAGAAAATAACTCCTTCAAATTTAGATTGGAGCAATTGGAAGCTAATGACAATCAAATGAAAAAAAAAATAGAAGGCAATGTGAAATATCTCATTGGAAAAACCACTGACATTGAAAATATATCCAGGAGAGAGAATTTAAAAATTATTGGTCTACCTGAAAGCCATGATCAAGAAAAAAAAAGTCTAGACACCATCTTTCAAGAAATTATCAAGCAAAATTGCCCCGAGATTCTAAAACTAGAGGGCAAAATAGAAATTGAAACAATTCACCAATCACCTCTTGAAAAAAGATCCCCAAAAGAAAACTCCTGGGAATATCATAGCCAAATTCCAGAGTTCCTGGGTCAAGGAGATAATACTGCAAGTAGTCAGGAAGAAAGAATTTAAATGTTGTGGAAACACAATCAGGATAACACAAGACCAAGCAGCTTCTACATTAAGGGATCAACGGGTTTGGAATATGATATTCTAGAGGTCAAAGGAGCTAGGACTAAAACAAAGAATTAGGTACCCAGCAAAACTGAGTATAATGCTACAAGGGAAAATATGATCATTCAATGAAGTAGAGGACTTTTAAGCATTCTTGATGAAAAAAAAAACTAAGCTGAACAGAAAATTGGACTTTCAAATATAAGAAGCAAGAGAAGCATGAGAAGGTAAACAGGAAAAAGAACTTATAAGTAACTTATTAAAGGTGAACTATTTACATTCTTACATGGAAAAACAATAATTATAACTCATGAGACCTTTCTCAGTATGAGGATACCTAAAGGAAATATATATGTATACATATATATATACACATATATATGTATATATACACACACACATATATATACATATACATATACATATATATACACATATATATGTATAGGAAGGTGTATGAGTATATAAAATATATATGTGAGTGTGCACATTTGTATATTCATGTATACATAGACAGAGGGCACAGGATAAGTTGAATATAAAGAGATGATATCTAAAAAATTAAATTAAGAGGTGAGAGAAGGAGAAAAAGAAGGGGAGCAATAGATATGGGTAAATTACCTCATATAAAAGAGGCAAGGAAAAACTGTTACAATGGAGCTGAAGATCAGGACGGTGAAAGGAAATGGGACAACCTGATTCTCATCTAATATATCCCTAACAAGGGTTTAACATACACCTCAAGTGGGTATCTTACCCTACAAGGAAAAAAGGGAGAAGGATAGAAGGGAGGGCAGATTGGGGAAAATGGTCATTAAAAGCAAACATTTTTAGAAGGGATAGTGTCAAATAGAAAGAGTGGGTGGAAGGATAGTGTGAAGGGAAATATAGTTAGTCTTTCACAATATAACTACTATGGAAATGATTTAGGTAACTATACCTGTGCAATCTATTGTGAATTGCTTATATTCCCGAAAGAGGGAAAAAGGGAAAAATATCTGGAACTCAAACTTTTAAAAACAAATATTTAAAAATTGTTTATTTACATGAAACTGGGGGAAAAGATATCAGGTGCTTGGGTAAGAAAATCCATCTTGCCCTACTTGAAAGTTATGGAAATGAAGGGGAGATTATAAAAGAGAACAGATTGGGGAAAGGGGTATTCAGTAGGCTTGCTACTTTGGGATGGGGGACAGGGGAAAGATGGGTAGAGAAAAAATTGTAACTCAAAATCTTGTGGAAGTGAATGTTGAAAACTAAAAATAAATAAATTAAAAATTTGGATAATTTTTTTTTATTTTAAAAAGATTCCAGCATTCTCCATTACATGGTATGATTGCTTTTGAATTTATATACCACTATTTTTATGACATTAAGAAAAATCAATCTATGTCAATTATTTTTAAGGCTTTTATCATAAATGAGTATTATATTTTTCAAAAGGGTTTTCATACCTTGCATCCATTAAAATAACTGTGGACTTCAAGTCAGAAAGATTTGAGCTAAAATCCTGCCTCAGACATTTGCTAGCTGTGTGATCCTGGATAATTTACTTGACCTTCGTTTGCCTCAATTTCTTCAATTATAAAAATGGAGATTATAATATCACCAAGCTCATGGGTTTAGTGTGAGAATAAAATGATGTAATATTAGTATGAAAAAAAGAAAACATATTACAAAAATACTATTAGTATTACTTTTGTTGTTGTTATTGTTATGTTAGGAATTTTTAGAATATTTTACTTTTGATATGATTAATTTTGTTGTCTCTTTTCCTAATATAGAACCACCCCTGTATCTGTTATAAATCCAACTTGATCTTAATAAATGATTATTTGGATGAATCTCTATATTGTTTGAAATGTTTTTACTTTAATTTTTTAACTTTATTTTTTTATTTTTTTAAACAAATGCTTTATTAACTTCTGGTTTACATCATTCATTTCCACCAGATTTTGAGTTAAAATTTTCCCCCATTTTCCCCCTACCTACCTCCCCAAAATAGCAGTTCCACAAGATATCCCCTCATTCAGTCTGCTCTCTCCCATATTTCTCCCATACCCCCTTCAACTTTACCATTAGGGCAAGGTGAATCTCTGTGCCCCAGAAATGCCTGCACATCTTATCTCCCAATTACATGCAAAATAATAATGATAATAGTATTTTTATATATTTGAAACATTTAATTTTAAAACTTCGAATTTCAGATCCATTCCCTTCCTCCCTTGTCACCCACTCCTTCTGGGAAGATAAGCAATTCAGTATGTGTTATACATGAATAGCTAAGCAAAACATTACCATAGTAGATATATTGTAAAGGACTGCTTATATTTCCATCCCACCCATGCCACCCCCCACCTGGTCCATTCCCTACTTTGATCCTGTCCCTCTTCGAAAGTGGATACTTCCAACCTCCCCTCCCCCGAGAATGCCCTCCCCTCCATCATCCCCCCTCTAATCCCCCTTCCCCCTACTCTGCTGCAGGGTGAGATATCCCATTTAGTATGTATGTGATTCTCTCCCTGAGCCAAATTAAATGAGAATAGGGTTTTGCCTTTTTGCCTTCCTGTTCTTCCCCTCCCCTGCAACCACTCTTGCCTCTTCTACATGAGATAGTTTACCCTACCCTGTCTCTCCCCCATTTCCTCTTGCCCCTTTCCTCTCTCACCTCATAACTTCACCCCTTAAGTATCATCCCTTTCCACCAAATTCAACCTGTGCCCTCTATCCATGTATACCTGTAAATATATATACACACATTCACGTATATATTCATATGCCCATACACACTTCTTCCATTATTTTCATAATGAGGAATGTTTCATCAGTCACAGTTATTGCTTTCCCATGTAGGAATGTAAATAGTTCAACTTTGGTAAGTTCCTTCTGATTTCTTTTCCCTGATTACCTTCTCAAGCATCTCTTGCTTCTTGTGTCTGAATGTCAAATTCTCTGTTCAACTCTATATTTTTCCTCAAGAATGCTGGAAAGTCCTCTATTCCACTAAATGACAATATTTTCCCCTGAAACAAAATACTCAATTTTGCTGGGTAGGTGATTCTTGGTTTTAATCCCAGCTCCATTGCCCTGTGGAATATCATATTCCATGCCCATCGATCCCTCATTATAGAAGCTGCCAGGTCCTGTGCTCTTCTGATTGTGTTTCCACAATATTGAAATTGTTTCTTTCTGGCTGCTTGTAGTATTTTATCCTTGATCTGGGAATTCTGCAACTTGGCTATAATATTCCTAGGAGTTTTCTTTCTGGGATCCTTTTCAGGAGGCGATTGGTGGATTCTTTCAACCTCTATTTTTCACTCTGAGTCTAAAACATCTGGGCAATTTTCCTTGAGAATTTCTTGTGGGATGATTTCTAGGTTCTTTCTTTGATCATGGCTTTCAGGTAGTCCAATATTTTTTTAAATTATCTCTCCTGGATCTATTTTCCAGGTCAGTGGTTTTTCCCATGAGATATTTCATATTGCCTTCTATTCTTTCATTTGTTTGTATCTGTTTAACAGCATCTTGATTTCTCATAAAGTCACTAGCTTCCATTTGCTCCAGTCTAATTCTGAAGGAATGAATCCCCTCAGTGAGCTTTGGAGATTCTTTTTCCATCTGGCAAATTCGGGTTTTTAAGGCATTCTTCTCCTCATTGCCCTTTTGGGCCTCCTTTGCCATTTGAGTTAGTCTATTTTTTAAGGTGTTATTTTCCTCAGTCAGGCTGTTGACTTTCATTTCATACTTTTCCTGTATCCTTCACATTTCTCTTCCCAATTTTTCCTCCACTTCTCTTATTTGGTTTTTAAAATCCTTCTTAAGGTCCTCTATGGCCTGTAACCCACTCATATTTTCATTTGGGGCTTTTGGTGCAGGATTTCTGACCTCACAGTCCTCCTCCTGTTCCATGCTTTGATCCTCTTTGCCCCCCAAATAGGAGTCTAATGTTGCATTTTTCTGCTTAATTTTCTTCCTTTGCTTAGGCATGTTGCCACTCAATTACTTGACTTTTGGGCTTGTTGCCACAGTAGGACTCTGCCACCAGACAGGGGAGCTTCTGTCCCAAACGTTGGGTTCTTCACAACTTCTGGAGGTGTTAGTTGGGTGACCTCTGTGAAGCCTCCCCACACTCTGGCAAGCTGGATACCCACCCCACAACCTCCACCACAGACCACAATCCAGATCCAGGGAGGTTAAAGCAAGAACAATTACCCCCCAAGACTGATCGCTGGATCTCCCTATAGTCTGTAGACCAGGAGCTGAAGCTTCAACTGAAACTGCAAAATGGCACCTATGCCAAGTCTCCTCAGCCACTTCTTGCCCCCAGGGGAAGAAGCAAAAGTGTTCCCCAAATACTGGTTCCAAAGTCCATAGGGCACTAACCTCTCACTTTGTCCTAGACATATCTGTGCTGATAACTCCAGAATCTCCACAGTTGCTGGTGTTCTTGGGTCCCTCCAGCCGGCTGCTGGCCCCGCCACCCTGGGGCTAAAACCTCGGCTCATGCAGGCCTGGGCTTGGTTCCCAGAGCGCTGTGATGTCAGTTCCCAGCGCTCTGTGCTGTCCGCTCTTTGAGTGCTGCACTGTTCGCTCCCTGCAGGGCTGCTGGGCTGTCCTCAGCGGGAGGTTAGCTTCTCTGTGTCGTTCTGTGCGTGCTGGAGCCCCAGAAGTTGTTCAGAGTTTACCTTTTACATTTTTTGGAAGTGGTGTGGGGGAGAGCACCTTAGAAGTCCTGTTTCTACTCTGTCATCTTGGCTCCGCCTTTAATTTTTTAAATTGATACTCATTAATTATATTGGCCTCCCTTCTGTGATTTATCCTTCCCTACTTTAGGTATTAAAGATATTATTTGTCTCTTAAAAGGAATATGGTAATATGCTTCTCCCCCCTCAACTTTTGAGAGCAATTCATGCAGGAGTACTTGCTGTTCTTTAGAAGTCCACTTGAATTGTGAATGCATCAGGACCCCTGACTCCAGAACATGACATTCCATCTCTCATCACAGCGTCTTTGGTCAGGTGGTCCCATCATAACTAAAATGTTCTTTATTCCTAATTCTACCTCCTAGAATCCCTAGGGCCCTTCAAAAACCAGCTCAGAGACTGTTGTTTATATGCAGTACTTCCTGATTTCTCCCTTTCCCCCTCCTATAGTTATTAGTGGACTCATTCTGTCAAAACTACTTTGATTTTCCTTGGTATATATATTTAATTTACCCCCAAGTAAAGGTAATGTGTGCAATGGTTAACATTACATTTATTCAAAACATGATTCTGATACTTACTGAACGTGGGACCCTGAACAACTTGCCGACCTCTTCTGAAATTCAAGCAATTTTTAAAAATTATAAACTTGCCAAAAATGTACTCCTAGAGGAAGTTTACTCGTGTGAAGTTTCCTCTATTGATTAAATAAATCATAATTTTGGTCATTTCCTTCCCCCCAACCTCCCTAAAGCAGAAGGTAAATTCCATGAAAGCAAGGAATATTCTTCTTTCTTCCTATCTTCCTTCCTTTTTCCCTTCCTTCCTCCCTCCCTTTCTTTCTCTTTCTTTGTTTCTTTCTTTGTTTATCTCTTTCTTTCTTTCCTTCTCTCTCTCTCTCTCTCTCTCTCTCTCTCTCTCTCTCTCTCTCTCTTTCTCTCTCTCTCTCTTTCTTTCTTTCCTTTCATATAATTTCTATCCCCAGTACTTAACGAAGTGCTTAGCATATATTAGGTGCTTAATAAATGTTGGGGGAATTGACGTGAATACCAAGAAGCAACAAAGCCCCGATAAAAACAATGATAAATGTCAATAATTTATTTTTTCTTTCCAAATGCTTTATTAACTTCTGGTTTACATTATTCATTTCCATCACATTTTGAGTTGCAACTTTTTCCCCAATTTTCCCTACCCTCCACCCCCAGAATAGCAGTCCCACAGGATATCCCCTCACCCCATCTGCTCTCTCCCATATCTTCTCCCATACCACCTTCAACTTTTTAAGTAGGGCAAGGTGGATCTCTGTGCCCCAGTGCCTTTATATCTTATTTCCCAATTATATGTAAAATAGTATTAATAATAATATTTGTATATTTTTAAATATTTGATTTTAAAACTTTGAATTCAAGATTCATTCCATTCCTCCCTTGTCATACACCCTTACTGGGAAGATAAACAATTCAGTATATGTTGGACATGTGTAGCTATGAAAAATATTACCATAGTAGATATATTGAAAATGACTTACTATATTTCCCCCCCTTCTATCCCACCTCCAACTTGGTCTGTTCCCTACTTTGATCCTGTCCCTTTTCAAAAGTGTGTGCTCCCAACTTCCCTCCCCCCTTTCCCTCCTACCCTTCTTTCTATCCCACTATTGTCCCCTCCCTCCTTACTCTCCTGTAAGGTGAGATATCCTAATTAGTATGTATGTCATTTTCTCCCTGATCAAAATTCAATGAGAATAAGGTTTTGCATTTTTGCCTTCCTGTTCTTTCCCTCCCTTGTAATCATTTTCCCTTGCCTTCTCTATATGAGATAGTTTAACCCATACTGTCTCTCCCCATCTCCTCTTGTTATATTCCTCTCTCACCTCTTAATTTCACCTTTTAAGTACCATTGCTTCCTAACGAAGTCTACCTGTGCCCTCTATCTATATATACCTGTAAACATATATACACACATTCATATATGTATTCATATGCCCATATATATACCCTTCTTCAACTATTTTGATACTGAGAAAAGTTTCATCGGTTACAGTTATTGTTTTCCCATGTAGGAATGTAATTAGTTCAATGTTGATAAGCTCATAATGATTTCTTTTCTCTGTTTACCTTCTCAAGCTTCTCTTGTTTCTTGTATCTGAATGTCAAATTTTCTATTCAACTCTGGCCTTTTATGCAAAAATCCTTGAAATTCCTCTATTCCACTGAATGATCATATTTTCCCCTGGCACATGTTACTTAGTTTTGCTGGGTGGGTGATTCTTGGTTTTAATCCAAGCTCCTTTGCCCTCTGGAATATAATATTCAAGGCCTTCGATCGCTCAGTGTAGAAACTGCCAGCTCTTGCACTTTCCTGATTGCGTTTCCACAGTATTGAAATTGTTTCTTCCTGGCTGCTTATAATATTTTCTCCTTAATCTGGGAATTCTGGAACCTGGCTATAATATTCCTAGGAGTTTTCTTTTTGGGATCTTTTTCACGAGGTGATTGGCATATTCTTTCAACCACTCTTTTGCCCTCTGGTTCTAAAACATCAGGGCAATTTTCCTGGACAATTTCTTTTTTTTTTTTTTTTTTACTGGCCAAGGGAAAGGACTTTATGGAAGAACAAAGGATGTGCTTCTAAGAGCTGGCTTTCCTAAGTGCTCCTGCCTGCAGGGCCCAGGCTGCAAACAACAGTTTGCAGAGAGAGTCACTCGCCAACAAAACGGGGTGGCCGCTTCTCCCGGAAGGCCACCATACCCTCCAGCCTGTCCCTCGTTGGGATGTTCTGGGCATAACACATTCCTTCAATGGCCATTCCAGATGCGATGTCCACCTCCATTCCTTTGTCAATGGCCACTTTTCCCATTCTCACTGCGAAGGGTGCCTGTGGCACTATCTCCCTGGTGAGCTCCAGAGCCCTGTGGTAGGCGGCGGTTCCCTCTTGGTTCTGAGGCACGGCATGGTTCACCAGTCCAATCCCCTTTGCTTCTTCCCCATTGATGCGGCGCCCAGTAAAGATGAGCTCCTTAGCCAGGCTGACGCCCACACACCGAGGCAAGCGCTGGGTCCCCCCTGCTCCTGGAAGGAGTCCTCGGCTGGTTTCTATCAGTCCCATGATGGCAGAAGAAGCTTCCACACGGAGATCACAGGCCAAGGCCAGCTCAAGGCCTCCACCCAGAGCAAATTCATCAATGGCTGCAATGGTTGGTGCAGGGAACGTGGCAATCTGGCTCATCAGACTCCGAAGCTTGTGCACAAAGGTTGCCACCTCGGCTTCGTTCATCTGCTCCCTTTCTTTCAGATCAGCACCGGCACAGAATACCCCCTTGACGCCACTCTTAAACACCACGACTGGGATGCTCCAGTCAAGGCGAAGCTCATCCAGGGCATCTGACAACCCACTGACAAAGACTTTGCCCAGAGCATTTCTGGCCTGAGGTCTATTCATCAAGATCTCAATGATACCTGCATCCTGGTCCCCTCGCAGGGCGCCCACCTGGATCTCCGCGCCCAGAGCTGCGTCCCGGGAGGCCCAGCCACGGGCCGGGTTCCAGCGGGGGTCCCGGGGGACTAGGGATCGCAGTGCGCGGGGGAGCGTCCTCAGCATGGCCGCGGCAGGCACATGGACGGGGGGCGGACGGAGGGCGGGCAGGGGGCGGGCTGGACAGCGGCCCGAGGACTCCACCTGGACAATTTCTTGAAGGATGGTTTCTAGGTACTTTCTTTGATCGTGGTTTTCTGGTGGTCCAATAATTTTTAAATTATCTCTCCTGGATCTATTCTCCAGGTAAGTGGTTTTTCCCATGAGATATTTCACATTGCCTTCTATTCTTTCATTTCTTTGGATCTTCTTAAGAGCATTTTGATTTCTCATAAAGTGACTAGCTTCCATTTGCTCCAATCCAATTCTGAAAGAATGATTCTCCTCAGTGAGCTTTTGAGATTTTTTTTTCTATCTTGCAAATTTGGCTTTTTAAGCCATTCTTCTCCTCATTGCCATTTTGAACCTTTGTTGCCATTTGAATTAGTCATATTTTTTTAAAAATGCTTTATTAATTTCTGGTTTACATCATTCATTTCTGCCAGACTTTGAGTTACAATTTCCCCCCATTTTTCCCCTACCCACCACTCCAGAATAGCAGTCCCATAAAATATCCCCTCATCCAATCTGCTCTCTCCCATATCTTCTCCCATACCCCCTTCGATTTTACCATTAGGGCGAGGGGAGTCTCTGAGCCCCAATTCCTGAACTTCTTATCTCCCAACTATATGTGAAATAGTATTAATAATAGTATATATATATATATACTATATATATAGTATATATATATATATATATATACATATATATTTGAAACATTTAATTTTAAAATCACAAATTTCAGATCCATTCCCTTCCTCCCTTGTCACCCATTCCCTCTGGGAAGATAAGCAATTCAGTATGTGTTGTACATGTATAGCTATGCAAAACATTACCATAGTAGATATATTGTAAAAGGCTGCTTATAATTCCCTCCCACCCATCCCACCCCCTACCTGGTCCATTCCCTACTTTGATCTGTCCCTCTTTGAAAGTGGGTATTTCCAACCTACCATCCCCCCAGAATGCCATCCCCTCCATCATGCCCCCTCTCATCCCCCTTCCCCCTATTCTGCTGCAGGGTTAGATACCCCATTTAGTATGTATGTCATTCTCTCCCTGAGACAGATTCAGTGAGAATAGAGTTTTGCCTTTCTACCTTCCTGTTCTTCCCCTCCCCTGCAACTACTTCCCCTTGCTTCTTCTACATGAGATAGTTTACCCTACCCTGTCTCTCCCCATCACCTCTTGCCACTTTCCTCTCTCATCTCATAGGTTTGCCCCTTAAGTATCATCCCTTCCCAACAAATTCAACCTGACCCTCTATCCATGTATACCTATAAACATATATACACAATTCACATATGTATTCATAGGCCCATACACCCTTCTTCCATTATTTTCATACTGAGAAAGGTTTCATCAGACACAGTTATTGTTTTTCCATGTAGGAATGTAAATGGTTCAACTTTGATAAGTTCCTTTTGATTTCTTTTCCCTGATTACCTTCTCAGGCATCTCTTGCTTCTTGTGTCTGGATGTCAAATTTTCTATTCAGCTCTGGTTTTTTTCCTCAAGAATGCTTGAAAGTCCTCTATTACATTGAATGACCTTATTTTCCCCTGAAACAAAATACTCAGTTTTGCTGGGTAGGTGACCCTTGGGTTCAGTGCCAGCTCTTTTGCCCTCTGGAATATCGTATTCCATGCCCTTCTCTCCCTCAGTGTAGAAGCTGCCAGGTCCTGGGCTATTCTGATTGTGTTTCCACAGTATTGAAATTGTTTCTTCCTGGCTGCTTGGAGTATTTTCTCCTTGATCTGGGAATTCTGGAACCTGGGTATAATATTCCGGGGAGTTTCCTTTTTGGGATCTTTTTCAGGAGGTGATCTATGGATTCTTTCAACCTCTATTTTGTCCTCTGGGTCTAAAACATCAGGGCAATTTTCCTTGAGAATTTCTTGAAGGGTGATTTCTAGGTTCTTTCTTTGATCTTGGCTTTCAGGTAGTCCAACAATTTTAAATTGTCTCTCCTGGATCTATTTTCCAGGTCAGTGGTTTTTCCCATGAGATATTTCACATTGCCTTCTAATCTTTCTTTTGTTTGGATCTGCTTAACAGCATCTTGATTTCTCATAAAGTCACTAGCTTCCATTTGCTCCAGTCTAACTCTGAAGGAATAAATCTCCTCAGTGAACTCTTGAGATTCTTTTTCCATATGGCAAATTCAGCTTTTTAAGGCTTTCTTCTCCTCATTGCCCTTTTGGGCCTCCTTTGCCATTTGAGTTACTCTATTTTTAGGGTGTTATTTTCCTCAGTCAGGCTGTTGACTCTCATTTCATACTTTTCTTGCATCCTTTTCATTTCTCTTCCCAATTTTTCCTCCACTTCTCTTATCTGCTTCTTAAGGTCCTCTATGGCCTGTAACCTGCTTATATTTTCCTTTGGGGCTTTTGGAGCAGGATTTCTGACCTCACAGTCCTCCTCCTGTTCCCTGCTTTGGTCCTCTTTGCCCCCAAAATAGGAGTCTAATGTTGCATTTTTCTGTTTATTTTATTTCCTTTGCCTAGGCATGATGCCACAGCAGGACTCTGCCACCAGACAGGGGTGCTCCCATCCCTAACGCTGGGGTTTTCTCAGCTGACAGAGATATTGGTTGTGTGCCCTATCTGAAGCCTCCATATGCTCTGGCAAGCTGGTTACACACCCCAAGACCTCCATGCCAAACCGTAATGCAGATCCAGGATGGTTAAAGCAAGAGCAATTAACACCGCCCCCCAGCCACACTGATCGCCGGATCCCCCTACAGTTTACAGACCAGGAACTGAAGCTTCAACATGGCGCTCACTGCTTTGTGGCTAATTAGCATCTATCCCCCAGGAAAGGAGGCCAATGGGCTCTCCCAATCAGTCCCAAAGTTCATAGGGCACTGACTTCTCACTTTGTCCTAAGCATCTATTTGTTCATAATTCTGGAAACACCACAGCTGCTGGTGTTCTGTAGTCCCTCCAGCTCGCTGCTGGTCTGGCTTCCCTGAGGTTAAAACCTCAGACTCACATGGTCCTGGGGTCGGATCCCACAGTGCTGTGCTTGCTCCTCTCACCCGGGCTGCTGGGCGCTCCTCATTGGGAGGTTAACTTCTCTGTGTCACTTTGTAGGTTCTTTATCTTCAGAGGTTGTTCTGAGTCCCCTTTTACATAAATTTGAAGTGGTGTGTGTCAGAGAGCTGCAGAGGTTCTGTTTGTACTCCGCCATCTTAATGTCAGCAATTTCTACGATACAAAAATGGCGATTTTTATGCTCTCATTTTCATTCACCCTAATAGACAGGTTTCCTTAACTATTTTCAAAAATGTATTTTGAGGGGTTCCTGGGTGTTTGGGAAGTGTCAATTATACTCATACAAAATTCCACATACACATACACATGTACATTCCATGCATGTATGATGTATGCATATTCAATGGCATATACATGTAGACATATGAAACAATCCATACTAGAATCAACTTTTTTCCCAAAAAAGTTACTAGATTGATTGACTATAGTATATCAGAGTAAAATTAGCATATTTTTCAAGAAAATATTTGACAAACTCTATCATGTTATGTTTGTGAAGAAGATGAAAAGATGTGAGCTAAGTAATCATAGAGTTAGATGAACTGGAAATTTATCAAATGATTGCACCTAAAGAGGAGTTGGATTGATGATAACTTGGAAGGACTCTAGGGAATGCCCCCTGAGATTTTTTTCCTTGGTGCTTTTAATAATTTTATCAGTCACCATGATAAAGAGATGTTTCGCCTACTCATCATATTTATAGATTTCACAAAGCCAAAAGGAAGTGTGAACACAATGAGCCAGAAAAATCTTTACTGGGTCCATTGATGAAATGAATTAAGGAATCTGATATTTAATATAAATGTGAAATCAAATACTTGACATCAAATAATCAACTTCAGAAATCTGAGATGTGAGAAAAGTATCTATATAGTAGTTTGTCTAAAAAATTAATGTATACCTATATATAAAAACACATATGTGCACTAAATCCATATATTTATATGTACACAGGAATCCAAGGGAAGCCAGGTGGCACAGTGGGCAGAGTTTGGGGACTGAATTAGGAAGACTCCTCTTCAGTGAGTTCAGATCTGGCCTCAGACACTTCCTAGCTCAGTGACCCTGGGTAAGTCACTTAACCCTGTTTGCTTCAGTTTTCTCATTTGTAAAATGAACTTGGGAAGGAAATGACAAACCACTCCAGTATCTTTGCAAATAAACAAACAAACAAAAAAAAAAAAACCCAACAACAACAACAAAAAATCCATAAAAACCCAAATACGGTCATAAAGAGTCAAACATGACTGAACAACAAAAATACAGAAATCATAAAGTGAACATATGTGTAAGCATGTAAAATATACAGATATATGCATATGTATATATATATCATGTCCATTTATACAATACACATGTATGTGTTTATATGTGTATGCCCACATGCATATGTTTTCTATTCAATATGTTTGTATATATACACACATATATGCATACAAATATGTGCATTTAAATTTACCTATAAGCTCAGTATGAATCCGTAGTGTGATGCAGCAGTCAAAAAACTTATGTGATCTTAGGGCAAATTAAGAAAGACATATTGCTGATAATTAAGGAAATGTTTGTCCTGTTTACTATTACCCAGTCAGGCTACAGCATATATATTCAGTTCTGGACACTGTGTTTTAGGAAGGACATTGAGAAAGCAATATGAATGATAGAAGACCTTGAAATCATGTCATAGGAAGACTAATTAAAGGAACAGGAGGATATTTATCCTATTGCAGAGGTTCATAACTTTTTCTGGACCTCATGAGAAAGGGAGATTAAATTTGAGGTTGTTGTTGAGACCTGTCACATCTGAATATTTTTGACACCATTTGAGGTTTTCTCAGCAAGATATTGATATGGTTTGCCTTTTCCTTCTCCAGCTCATTTTACAGATGAAGAAACTGAGGTAAACAGGGTTAAGTGACTTGTTCAGGGTCACACAGCTAGTAAGTGGCCAGATTTTAACTTAGGAAAATGAAGATGAAGCTTCCTGACTCTAGACCCAGTGCTCTTTTTACTGCGTTACCTAACTGCCCAAATTTGAGGTAGAATGCTATAAAGATAGAAACAATTGCCATAAAGGTGGAAGGAGGGAAGTCTTCCTAACTGGGTTGCCAAGAGAGTTGAATGCTTTGTCTTGGAAGGTAATTGTTCTCTTCCCTCTCCTCCTCTACCTATCCTCATATAGTTTTTTAAGGACATGCTAGATGACTGCATTTCAAGAATATTATATAGAGGATTATCCTTAAGCCATGGGTTGGATTATCTGGCTTCTAAAGTGCCTTTCAAATTTGAGGTTCTAGCTGCAGAAGATGAATCAATGGTCTCTTGGGTAGGAGGGTCTGACTACAGCATCTGGATAGCCACAAGATGTAAGGTCAAGCATGAGCAGCTTTCCAGAGGACTTCTGTGGTGAACAGATTTCAAGATTCTGATTACATAGTGAACTCTCTATTCAATAACAAATCAGAGCAAACAATCACAGAAAATCAAAACACAGCATTCACTATGTTACAACTTATCTCAGAAAATCAAAATAACAACATTCATCATGTCACAACTCAACAACTTATCACTAAAATGGCTACATAGTTTTCACCAAAGTGGTCACATAGTTTTCAACAAATTACATTCATTTAGTCAATCACAAAATCCTTAATTCAATCACAAAGTACAAAAGTCAAGGTTCTCCACCCCTAGGTCACAGTAAATTATAATCTTTTCAGTCAGTACACAGTATCCAAGTAAAGTCTTCTTTCAGCTTGACTTGAGTCTGGCTTTCAGCTTCCATGGTTCCTCTTCCACGGTCCCAACTCCAACTGTCACTTGGGTTCAAAGGCAGGAAGCTCCCAGTTCCTCATCCAGTTCTTCATCCAGTTTCCATTCCATATTGAAGTTCACAGTGTCCAGTCCACCTCAAGTCCTTCACAGTTCCTGTTTCTGGGAAGACAAAGCTAGACAGAGTTCCAATAATATCTATATACATTGCCAGCACCATCATCCATTCACTATCTGCCTGTGAAATCAACTCAGACCCACCAACAAGGTCTGAGAACTCAACACAAATAATCAACATAGAAATCAACGCAGACCCACAGACAAGGTCCAAGAGGTCAGCAGAAATCACCACTAAAATCCCAGGACCTCCAAAACCCTCTTCTAGGATTTTAGCAAATATACAACTAGAAAATCCCTTTTCAGGGCTTCCTTAAAGGTCCCAGGGCTTCTGTACAAAGCATCATAAACAAACATCAACACTGACAGAACAGACAAACAGAGTGCCAGAATACTACAGGTTTTGTCCTTCTTGACTCTACCACCACAAGAGTCCTCTTCTTAGTTCTGCTGTCTCTAGCCTTGAAAGTTTTCTTATATCAGCTCCTCCCCTTCCTGTCGCAGGAGTTCAGGAGTTTTAGTATTCACAAGTTGTGGGGTTCACACATTCTGTCTCTTAACAGACTTGATACAAGGCTCAAAAGAAACTTGAACTGATACAAGGTGTTAATTCAACAACTGAAACAAGGTGTGAACTACTTCTGTGCTTGCCATTACACAAGGCACCTGGGTATTGTCCTGACATCTTACATTAAAAGTAAGCAATAAATACACCATACCAGAAGGCATGCATGGGGATTTTGGTAACTTGGTCTCCTATCAGGGATATATTTCAGGTAAAAACCCACAATGCCAACACAGAAAAAATTGCCGTTGCTTACCACCACCACCACCACCACCATCATCATCATCATCATCATCATCATCATCATCATCACATATTATATAATATATTATAATATAAGGTAATGTAATATAATATGATATGAAATGACACAATATCATATCATATATCATATGATATAATGTAATTTAATGTAATATAGCATAACACAACTAATATAATGGAATATAATACAATATAATGTAATATAATACAATGCAATATAATTATGATACAATACAATACAAGCAAGGATTATAATATAACATGATATGATATAATATGGCATGGTATGATAGAATATAAAAGAATTAATTTATGATAATAAACATAACAATAATGCTGGTAAAAAGTCACATTTATGTAATTATAAACAAAATGTACATCAAACTGAGTATAATCCTTCAGGGAGGAAAACAGATATTCAATGAGATAGACAACTTTCAAGCATTCTTGATGAAAAGACCAGAGCTGAACAAAAAATTTAAATTTCAAATACAAGATTCAAGGCAAGCATAAAAAGGTTAACAGTAAAAATGAATCATAAGGGATATAATAAAGTTAAATTATTTACATTCCAATGTGGAAAGATAATATTTATAACTCATAAGAAATTTCTCATTATTAGGTCAATTAAAAATATATATAGACAGAGAGTATAGGTGTGAGTTGAACATGAAAGGATGATATCTTTAAAAAAATAAAATTAAAAGATGAGAGATGAAAGTACTGGGGGAAAGAGCAAGGGAAAGGTAGAATGGCACAAATCATTTAAAATAAAAGAATCAAGAAAAAGCTTTTACAGTGGAGGGGATAAAGGGGAGAGGGAAGAGAGAGTGAGTGAACCTTATTCTCATCAGAATTGGCTCAAAGAAGGAATAACACATACCGTCAATTTGGTATAGGAATCTATCTTACTCCACAGTAAAGTAGGAGGGGAAGAGGGGGAAATAGGATGAAGAGAAATAGTTAGCAACTATAACTATAAAAAAGAAGCAAATTTCTCTGATAAATGCCTCACTTCTCAAACATATAGAGAACTGAGCCTGATTTATAAAAATAAGAACCATTGCCAAATTGACAAATGATCAAAAGATATGAATAGGTTTTTGGTTTTTTTTTTTAGGATAATATACTATGACCAGGTAGAATTTTTCCAGGAAAGAAGAGAAGCATACTTGAGCATATCAAGAAGATATGAACAGGGGGTAGTTAGGTGGCACAGTGAGTAGAGTGCCGGCCCTGTAGTCAGAAGGACCTGAGTTCAGATCCAGCCTCAGAAACTTAACACACACACAAACAAAAAAACCTAGCCATGTGACCTTGGGCAAGTTACTTAACCCCAATTGCCCTCTGAAAAAAAGCAAAAAAAAAGATATGAACAGTTTTCAGATGAAGTAATCAAAGCTATCTATAGCCATATGAAAAAAATAACCTCTAAATCATTATTTATTGAAGAAATTCAAATTAAAACAATTCTGAGGTACTACTTCATACCTATTAGATTGGCTAAGAGGACAAAAAGAGGAAACTGAAAATTTTGAAGGGGATATGGAAAAAAATGAGACATTAATGCACTGTTAGTGGAATTGTGAACTGATCAAATTATTTTGGGGAGCAATTTGGAACCACGCCCAAAGGGCTATCAAAGCATGCCTACACTTTGACCTAGCAATACCACTATTATAGGACTAAATAGATTTGTATCCCAAAATCCACTATTAGATTTCTATCCCAAAAGAGATGATAAATGAAAAATAAAATGACCTTTATGTACAAAATATTTATAGGACCTCTTTTCTGGTAGCAAAGAATTAGAAAATAAGGGGATGCCTATCAACTGTGCTATAAGAAATGATAAGCAGGAGGGCTGAGCCAAGATGGCGGATTAGAAACAGCATGTCCAAGGCACTCTCCCCCCAGATCACCTCCAAACTATGTAAAAGGGGACTCTGAACAACTTCTGGAGCCCCAGGACCCACAGAACGACACAGAGAAGCTAACCTCCCACTAAGGACAGCCCAGCAGCCCTGCAAGAAGGACCAGCACAGCGCTCTGGGAGCTGGCAGTGCACGGAGAGCTGAGCCCAGGTCCACTTGAGCCGCGGTTTTAGCCCCAGGGTGGCCGGGCCAGCAGCCGCCTGGAAGGACCCCAGAACACCAGCAGCTGTGGCGATTCCAGGATTATCAACACAGACATGCCTAGGACAAAGTGAGAGGTTAGTGCCCTATGGACTTTGGGACCAGTATTTGGGGAACGTGACAGCTTCCTCCCCTGGGGGCTAGAAGCCACTGAGGGGACACGACATTTTGCAGTTTTCAGTGGCAGTTCCAGCTCTTGGCCTGCGAAATGTAAGGAGACCCAGCGATCAGTCCTGGGGGGTAATCACTCTTGCTTTAACCTCCCTGGATCTGGATTGTGATCTGGGGTGGAGGTCATGGGGTGGATATCCAGCTTGCCAGAAATGGAAGTTGTCCCCCCACACATTCGGGACAGAAGCTCCCCTGTCTGGTGGCAGAGTCCTACTGTGGCAACAAGCCCAAAAGTCAAGTAATTAAGTGACAACATGCCAAGGCAAAGGAAACAAATTAAACTGAAAAATGCAATATTAGACTCCTAGTTTGGGGGCAAAGAGGATCGAAGCATTGAACAGGAGGAGGACTATGAGGTCAGAACTCCTGCACCAAAAGCCCCAAAGGAAAATATGAGCGGGTTATAGGCCATAGAGGACCTTAAGAAGGACTTTAAAAATCAAATAAGAGAAGTGGAGGAAAAATTGGGAAGAGAAATGAGAAGGATGCAGGAAAAGTATGAAATGAGGGTCAACAGCCTGACTGAGAAAACAACACCTTAAAAAATAGACTAACTCAAATGGCAAAGGAGGCCCAAAAGGGCAATGAGGAGAAGAATGCCTTAAAAAGTTGAATTTGCCAGATGGAAAAAGAATCTCAAGAGTTCACTGAGGAGATTTATTCCTTCAGAGTTAGACTGGAGCAAATGGAAGCTAATGACTTTATGAGAAATCAAGATGCTGTTAAGCAGATCCAAACAAATGAAAGATTAGAAGGCAATGTGAAATATCTCATGGGAAAAACCACTGACCTGGAAAATAGATCCAGGAGAGACAATTTAAAATTGTTGGACTACCTGAAAGCCAAGATCAAAGAAAGAACCTAGAAATCACCCTTCAAGAAATTCTCAAGGAAAATTGCCCTGATGTTTTAGACCCAGAGGGCAAAATAGTGGTTGAAAGAATCCACCAATCACCTCCCCAAAAGAAAACTCCCAGGAATATTATACCCAGGTTCCAGAATTTCCAAATCAAGGAGAAAATACTCCAAGCAGCCAGGAAGAAACAATTTCAATACTGTGGAAACACAATCAGAACAGCACAGGACCTGGCAGCTTCTATACTGAGGGATCGAAGGGCATGGAGTATGATATTCCACAGGGCAAAAGAGCTGGGACTGAAGCCAAAGGTCATCTACCCAGCAAAACTGAGTATTTTGTTTCAAGGGAAAATAAGGTCATTCAGTGGAATAGAGGACTTTCAAGCATTCTTGAGGGAAAAACCAGAGTTGAATAGAAAATTTGAAATCCAGATACAAGAAGCAAGAGATGACTGAGAAGGTAATCAGGGAAAAGAAATCAAAAGGAACTTATCCAAGTTAACCTATTTACATTCCTACATGGAAAAACAATAACTGTGACTGATGAAACCTTTTTCAGTGTGAAAATAATGGAAGAAGGGTGTATGGTCATATGAATACATATGTGAATGTGTGTATATATGTTTACAGTTATACATGGATAGAGGGCATAGGTTGAATTTGTTGGGAAGGGAGGATACTCAAGGGGTGAAATTATGAGGTGAGAGAGGAAAGTGGCAAGAGGAGGTGGGGAGAGACAGGGTAGGGTAAACTATCTCATGTAGAAGAAGCAAGGGGAAGTGGTTGCAAGGGTGGGGAAGAATAGGAAGGCAAAAAGGCAAAACCACATTCTCATTTAATTTGGTTCAGGGAGAGAATGACATACATACTAAATGGGGTATCTCAACCTGCAGCAGAATAAGGAGAAGTTGGATGAGAGGGGGGATGATGGATGGGAGGGCATTCTTGTGGGGAGGGGAGGTTGGAAGTACCCACTATAGAAGAGGGACAGGATCAAGTAGGGAATGGACCAGGTGGAGGGGTGGGGTGGGTGGGAGGGAATTATAAGCAGCCTTGTACAATATATCTACTATGGTAATGTTTTGCATAGCTAGACATGTACAACATATACTTAATTACTTATCTTCCCAGAGGGAATGGGTGACAAGGGAGGAAGGGAATGGATCTGAAATTTGAGGTCTTAAAATTAAATGTTTCAAATATATATATAGTATTATTAAGAAATGATAAGCAGGATGCTCTCAGAAAATAACCTGGATAAACCTGCAGAAGCTGATGGAAACTATGTATTGTATACAAAGAAACAGCAATATTGTCAGATGATTAGCTATGAGTAACTTAGCTATTCACAGAAATATGATGGTCCAAGACAACTCTGTGTAATGGAAATGCAGATTTGAAGATCTTCCCTGCCCCTAGGCCCTTTGATTGGCTTAAGTGACTCTTAGAACCTTCTTTAATTTGAAAATATACTCTGCCCCCTAATAGACTGAATGTGCTCACATGGAGCCTGTGGTAGGAGGCTTGGTTTTCAGGAATGACCACACCTTGATGTTGTGTGATTGGGCAGTGGGTCAAGAAGGTTGTTACATTCTCTGAGCCAGGAGAAGGCTATATAAACCCTGATGAGAGGCTTTGCTTTGGGGCTCACTTTGAGAAGTGTTGTGTGATTTGACCAGATGAGACTCTGGGCAGCCATTGAGAGCCCCCCGGCTTTGAAAACCCAGATGTTGATGCTTCTCTCTCTGGTAATTGTGATTTGGTATTGATAATGGTTGGGCAGTTTGGAAGCCTGTCTATTTGATCTGTCTGTATACTCTGAAGTTCAGGGTGCTGACCTTTTCCCCTGAGCTAGGTAATATATGTTTGTTTGATTAAAGTAAACTTGTTAACCCATTTTGAGTTGCTTTCCTTTTGAAAAGCAGATCTAAGAACCTGTGTTTGCAGCCACTCTGAGGATGCTGGGGTGCTTGCTGCTACACTCTGATGGATTTATGATGAAAATGCTATCCATTCCCAGAAAAAGAACTGATGATGCTGAATACAGATTGAAGCATAATTTGTTACTTTATTTTCCTTGAAAATTTTTGTCTGTGTTTTCTTTCATAACATGATTAATAAGGAAACATTTTGTGCGACTACACCTGTATAACCTATGTCAAATTGCTTGCTCTTCAATGCAAGACTTGGGGAGGGAGGACAGGAGAGAATTTGGAACTCAAAGTTTTAAAAACATGTTAAAAATTGTTTTTATATTTAACTGGGGCAAAATAAAATACAAAACAACAAATAAATAAATTGCTTTCTTCCTGGAAGTCCCAAATTCTCTTTGAAATCAGAAAAGTAAACAGAATAACCTGGACCTCAACTATAGGTAAGATGTGAAGAAATACCCTAGACAAGATCACATCAATATGAATCAGGGTAAAACTGTGAAGCCACTGGATATAATTAGTAACCTGATGTTACCAATCTTCTTCTTGTTGCAGAACGATCAGATAACCTCTAGGATTTCTTCTTGCCCTCATCCAAGATAAAGATTCAGTGGAGATCTTGGGAATTGTAGACTGTGGTAAACTGTGATCCAAGTCAGAAATTTATGACCATACATGATCACTGTATGCTGAAATCTGTTGGGGGGTGAGGGGAAGTTAGCATGATTACTATATATGAAAAAGAAGAGAACAAGCATGTATTAAGTACCTACTGTATGTTAGGTACTGTGTTAAGGGCTTTATAGATATCTTACTTGATCTTCATCATAACTTCATTATGGTTTCCATAATAACATGGGCAAACTGAGACAAACAGAAGTTAGGTGACGTGCCCAAGGTCACACAGCTATTAAAAGTCTGAGACTGGATTTAAGCTCAGGTCTTCCTAGGTTCAGTACTATATTTACTGTACCTCCTAGCTGAAAAAAATCTGAAAAATATGTTATTGTTCTTAGAAGGAGTTTGTATTGCTTGGGAGAGCTCATCAATATAATTTCTTTGAACTTCTGGATATTATTTTACACAATTATATGTCAAAGATAATAAAAAGAACGTCCAAAGGAAATGGAAAGGAGGTTTTGTTGAGGACAGGGAAATAGCTTAATTAAAAATTGGAAACAGTAGTTAGGATTTAGCATGCTCTTATCTTGAAGAAGTTGGAAAAGTGAGGCTCCCCAGGGAATGATGCTGGCATGGTTGTAAATGAATCTTTTCATCTGATTGGAGGAAGGAAAATATACTGAAGTCTCCAAGTTGCAGTTGGCTCTGTTTTTCTGTCTTGTGGAATCCTAACATGCAGACAATAGATTAGAATAACTTCACAAGTCTGTAGAATACTAAGGAAAATGACAGATGTGTTTCATATGAAGCAGGAGATTTAAGGACTTGATTGAGAAATTAGATGCCAAAATATTTGACCAAGGTAAGAAAGGTAAGAAAATGCAGCACAGACTGTACACAGAGAGAACTATTACCAATAGTTGAAAGCTATGTGAAGATTTTTTTTAGAAGAGTTAAGAATGAATTTCCTAAAACTTAGAGCTGTATAAAAATTGAATGGGCTACCTTGGGGGTTGGAGGAGATATTAAAATACTGATACCTGGGAATATGAAAGTTTAGATAGCTGCCTGTTAGAAATACTAGATGAAGTGTCCCTGTGGGTTGTAAGAGCATAGATCAGATACTCTCTGAGGTTACAGACACATACTAGCCCCTCAAATGCTAGGTAATAAACAAACCCCTTCTCCTTTCAAGATAAAACATCCTTGGTTGCTTCAACTGATATTCTGATGGCACGACTTAAGCCTTCTCAGAATCTTGGCCAATTTCTCCAAAATAACATGTTCCACAAGTTTACCAGAATCCTTCTGACTGATGACCCAAATAATTTCTTGTATAAATACAGCTTTTGTTATCCTGACCTCTGAGCCACTTTCCTTTAATGCTCCTACCTTTTTCACCTTCTAACATTATACAGTGAAGAAATTCAGAGTAGAGACAATTACCTAGACCCTTCAGAATGAATGAATGAATCCCAGCTTCCTCAATGCACAGAATTGAGACTTATTTCCCCCTTTCTCACTCTAGGTCATTTCCTGGAAGCAGCTGCCTTTAGAGAACCTCACTATGGTCACTGAATTCCTGTTGCTAGACTTTTCTGACCTTTATGACACTCAGTTTGCTCTCTTTGCTGTCATTCTCTGCCTCTACCTGGTCACCATTATCACCATAGTCTGCCTAAAGCACAGCCTCTACACCCCTATGTACTTCTTCTTGGGAGTCCTCCTGTCTCTGAGACCTACTACACTTTGGTCATCCTATGCAAGATGCTCCTCAACCTCCTATCTGTGTTCAGGAAAATATCATTCATCAGTTATGCCATCCAAATGTTCTTCTTGCCATCACCAACTGCCTGTCATTAGGAGTGATGGGTTATGACTGCTTATTTGCCATCTGTCACCCTCTGCACTATCCAGAACTGGTGGGTTTGCAAGTTGATGGCAGTCACTTGTGGTGTAAGTGGCTTTGTGATTTCAGTGGTGGGTACATTTCATCTTAAGCCTATTGTTCTGCCCCTTCAACAGGGTCTATCACTACTTCTGACAGGTGACATTGCACCTCATTCATCTTACCTGTGACCCCTACATCAGTGAGATTATCATATTCATTGGTGGGGTTGTGATGGTCATCGTCTCCTTGACTTTCATCTGTATCACCTGTGGCTTCATTGTCAGAACAATCCTAAGGATCCTATCAATTGAAAGGAAAAAGTAAACCTTTTCAGTGCACCTCCCACCTCACAATAGTTGTGGTCCACAACAAATGTGCACCTTTTGTCTCCCTGAAGTCGTCATCCAGACAGACATCTGGCAAGAATCAGCTGGTGACAATGACTCACACCATCATCTCTCCCTTATTAAACATCGTGGTTTAGGGGATGCTAGGTGGCGCAGTGAGTAGAGCATCGGCCCTGGAGTCAGAAGGACCTGAGTACGGATCCGGCCTCAGACACTTAACGCACACACAAACAAAAACCTAGCCGTTTGACCTTGGGCAAGTTACTTAACCCCAATTGCCCTCCAAAAAGCAAAAATAAAAAAATAAAAAAGAATTCATGGAATAAGGTGAAATTCAATAGAGATATATGATTCATTTGAGAATTTTAAAAAAAAGTCATGGTTTACAGGTTGGGGAACAAGGATGTCCAGGTAGCCATTTGTAAGGTAATAAGATAGAGAGGATTTTCCCCTGAAAACATACAATTTAAATATTACAGAACCTTATACAAATATCTGTTAGTTACAGACATAGTCATACCTATGGTTGGTGTGTTATCATCTGGCCTTGATGCTTCTCAAACCTGTGTAGGATTTTTTTTCCTAACTACTGCAGTGACGATCAAGTATTGGGAAAGATGCACCACATATTATCAGAACTATGGGAAGAATTGTGTTTAACAATTTAATCCTCCACTAGACTCAGAAAGATATTAGCATGGTATTTTAAGAACTGATTATTTTATTTTAGCTCTCCTGTAAAATATGCCCCTTTGTCAATGGAGTGCAGGCTCAGGGCAAATATTCTTTCAGAAATATAATTGAAATTATCTTTGAAAGGCATTCTCATCATAGGTTTAACCCTTACTGGAAAACTAACCACACATATATGAGAATGGGACTAAGTACTGCTATAAGAAACCAAGACACTCTGGGAGTGGATATTCTCTCTCTCTCTCTCCCTTTTAAAGTTTTACAAAAATTTACAAGACCCATATCTATCTATATCAATATTATATATATATATATATGTATATGTATATATAACATATTATATATGTATGTGTATATATGTATGTATATATAACATATTATATATGTATATATATAATATGTGGGTACAAATACACATTCATATACATGTATATACAACTCTATTCAAACTACAAAAATAAATAAACCTAATTTTTCCTATACTGACTTCCAATTGCCTCCCAATTTTTTTTTTTTATGTATCATTGGGTTCTTATCTCAGATCTAGAGATTTCTGTGTTTACCAAGCAATAGGTTACTAGAAGTTTTTGCTTCTGTATATCAGGATTCATAGAAAAACTTCTCTAACCAATATCAAATCAAATTTATGATTACTGTTTTTTGTAACATATTTTTGAGATGTGGTACTCCTAGACCCATTTCCTCCTCATTTTTTGCATTATTTCCCTTGAAAATTCTTGAACTTTTATTCCTCCAAATGAATTTCAATATTATTATTTATGTCTTTAAAAGTTGTCCTTCAGCAAGTTGTTATATATGAATAAAATGTAGTACTATTGTTTCATAAGAAATGATGAACAGGAGGAACTGGAAAGACATGAACTGATGCTGAGTGAAGTGAGCAGAACTAGAACCCTGAACACAGTAACAGCAGTATTGTGCAATAACTAACTTTGATATATTTAGCTCTTCTCAGTAATGCAAGAATCTAAGACAACTCCAAAAGACTAAAGATGGAAAACTCTATCCACATCCAGAAAAAGAACCATGGAGTCTGAATGCAGATTGAAACATACTATTTTCTCTTTCTCTCTCTCTCACTTCTTCTTTCTCATGGCTCCTCCCATTGGTTTTAATTCTTCTTTACAACATGACTAATGTGAAAGTATGTTTAATATAAGTTTATATGTAGGACGTATATCAGGTTGCATGCTGTCTTAGGGAGAGGGGAGGGGAGGAAGGGAGAGAAAATGTATAACTCAAAATATTATGAAAGTGAATCTTGGAAACTAAAAAGTAGTTAATTTTTTTTGGTAAAAAGTAACCCTTTAATAGTTTTTGCATGTATGAAATTATTTAATTTAGGTAATTTTATGCAAATTTTATGATGTTGGCTTAAACTGCCCATGAGTAATTAATATTTCTCCAAATCTCTGTTTTTACTTTGTTAAGTAATATTTTATTATTGTATCCAAATAGTTCCTATGTGTTATTTGGTAAGGAGACTACCGAGTATTTTGTACATTCTGTAGTGAATTCAAATGGAATTTCTGTTTCTACTTTGTGCTGAAATATTTTGGCTATATACAGAAATGCTGATGATTTCTATGGATATATTTCATATCTGATACTTTGCTAAAGTTATTTATTATTTTAATTAATTCTAGGTGACTCTTGGATTATATAAGTAAATCATCACATCATTTGCAATAATGGATACTTATGATTCCTCTTTGCCTGTGCTTATTCCTCAATTTTCTTTTCCTTTTCTTACTGCTTTTTATTCTATAGCTAGCATTTCTAATACTGTGTCAGATAGAATTGATGACAATGAAATTCCTGCCATCTCTTGGTTTTAGAAAGATACCACATACTACACTAAGGAAATGTTCATTTATTCTTATGTTTTACAGTGTTTTCAACAGCAAAAAAAGAAACCTTCAATAGGTACATGCATAGGTCAGCAAAAAAAAAAAAATTCCTATATTGGTTATGTTAAAAAAATGCACTTCTTTTTTTTTGCATTTTAAAAGCATTACCACTCTCACAGTAGGTGAATAGTATGCTTTCATCTTCATTCTTTTAGACTCTTGATTTCTTACTGAGTTGATGAGAGTTCAAAAGTTTGGCTCTATAATATGGTTTCCATTGAATAAAATGTTCTAACACTGCTCACATCCCTCTGCATCAATTCTTCCCAATTTCATCTGAAATTGTTCATTTCTTTTTTATTTTTAAAATATTTTATTTTTCCAATTACATATAAAAAGAATTTCATCATTCATTTACTTTTTAAATTTTAAAATATTATTTTATTTTCCCCAGTTCAATATCAAGAACATTTTTAGGGGGTGGAGTCAAGATGGCAAAGTAGAAACAGGATTTCCTTGTGGCTCTGGCTTCCACCTCCTCCAATTCATGTAAAAAATGACTCTAGAAAATCTTTGGAGCTATAGAACTGACAAAATTACAGAGAGAAGCTAATCTCCCACTGAGGAAAGTCTGGCAGGCTGGCAGGAAGTGGCCAGAACAGCTCTCTGGGAGCTGAGCCTAGCCCTTCACAAACCCAAAGTTTTAGCAAAGGATGGCCTGACCAGCCACAAGATGGAGGGACTTCAGATCACCAGCACCTGTGCCAGTTTCCAGAAGCATGAACACATAGATGCTGAGGACAAAGTGAGAGGTTAGTGCAATGTGGACTTAGAGACTTGGGAATTTGGGAGTGCAGTCCAGCCTTTGCCCCCAGAGTGAGAAGCATCTGAGGATCCAGGGCTGTTCAGCTGCCCATCTTGCAGCTGCTTCAGAGCTCCTACTCTGCAGATTATAGGGGGAACAATCAAGCATTCTGAGGGGTAATTGATCTTCCTTTAATCTGCTTGGACTGGGATTGCTGTCTAGGGTGGAAGTTCTAGGGTGCATGAGCAATCTGCCAGATCATGTGTAGGCTTCAGAGAGGGCACCCAACTAATACCTACAGCAGCTGTGAAAACCCCAGCATTTGGGATAAAAATGCCCTTTCTGGTAGCAGAGTTCTACTGTACCAAAAGGTTCAAAAGTCAAGTAATTGAGTGGCAACATGAGTAAGTGAAGGAAGCAAAGCAAGCAGAGTAATTCAACTTTACATTCATATTTTGTGGACAAAAAGGATCAAATCATGAAAAAGGAGGAAGACAGCATAGTAAGAACTCCTGTACCAAAAGCTTCCAAGAAAAATATGAGCTATTTACAGGCCATAGAGGAGTTTAAAAGGGATTTTGAAAACCAAATAAAAGAAGTGGGGGTAAAATTGGGAAGAGAAATGAGTAGGATGCAAGAAAATTATGAAATCAGAGTCAACAACTTTACTGAAGAAAATAACACCTTAAAAATAGATGAACTCAGATGGCAAAAGAGGTTTTAAAAGGCAATGAGGAGAAGAATGCCTTAAAAAGACAAATTTGCCAGATGGAAAAAGAATCTCAGAGCTCACTGAAGAGAATTATGCCTTCAGAATTAGATATAAGCAAATGGAACCTAGTGCCTTTATAAGAAATCAAAATACTATTAAACAGATCCAAAGAAATGAAAAAAATATAAGGCAATGTGAAATATATCATGGGAAAAGCCATTGACCTGGAGAAGAGATCCAGGGGAGATAATTTAAAAATTATTGGACTCCCTGAAAGCCAGGATCAAAAAAATAGCCTAGAAATCATCCTTCAAGAATTTCTCAAGGAAAATTGCCCTGATGTTTTAGAACCAGAGGGCAAAATAGAGGTTGAAAGAATCCACTGATCACCTTCTGAAAAAGATCCCCAAAAGAAAACTCCTAGGAATATTATAGCCAGATGGCAGAGTTCCCAGATCAAAGAGAAAAAATTATAAGCAGCCAGAAAGAAACAATTTGAATACTGTGGAAATGCAATCAGGATAACACAGCATCTGGCAGCTTCTATACTGAGGGGCTGAAGGGCTTGGAATATGATATTCCAGAGGTCAAAGGAGCTGGGATTAAAATCAAGAATCACCTACCCAGCAAAACTGAGTATCTTGTTTCAGGGGAAATTATGGTCAGTTAATGGAATAGAAGACTTTCAAGCATTCTTGATGATAAAAAAAGAATTGAATAGAAAATTTGACACTCAGATGCAAGAAGCAAGAGTAGCAGGAGAAGGTAAACAGGGAAAAGAAATCATAATGAACTTATCAAAGTTGAATTACTTATATTCCTACATAGAAAAATGATAATTGCAACTTATTAAACTTTTATCAGTATGAGAAGAGTTGAAGGGAATAGAAATGTACACACACACACACACACACACACACACACATGTCTGTATAGTAGGTTAAAAGGGCGTATCAATACATATATGAGTGTATGTATATATGTGTACAGGTATACATAGACAGAAGGCATAGGATCAATTGAATAGCAAGGGATTATACTTAAAAGGTGAAATTAAGAGGTGAGAAAGGAATATAATGAGAAGAGATAGGCAAAGACAGAATGGGGGAAATTATCTCATAGAGAAGAGGTAAGGGGAAACTATTACAATGGAGGGGAAGAACAGAAAGACAAAATGGAATAAGCCAACCTTATTCTCATTGAATTTTGCTTATTGAAGGAATGACATACACACTAAATAGGGCATCTCACCCTACAGGAGAGTAGAGGGGAAGGGGAAGAGAGGGGGGATAATGAAAAGGAAGTTAGGCTGGGGGAGGGAGGGAAATTGGAAGTACCACTTTTTAAAAGGGACAGGATCAAAATAGAGAATAGAACACGTGGGGGTGGGATAGGATGGAGGGAAATATAGTCAATCTTTCACAATATATCCACTATGGAAATGTTGTGCATAGCTACACATGTACAACCTATATTGAATTGCTTATCTTCCCAGTGAGGGTGGGTGATGAGGTAGGAAGGGAAAGAATCTGGAATTCAAAGTTTTAAAATCAAATATTAAAAAATATATATATATATATATATATATATATATATATATATATATATATATAATTTTATTGTTTTACATGTAACTGGGAAATAAGATATACAGGCATTGGGGCATAGCGATCCACCATGCTCTAGTGGAAAGTTTGAGGGAGAATGGGGGAAGATATGGACGAGTGCAGATTGGGGGTGTGGATATTCAGTGGGATTGTTGTTTTGGGGTGGTGGGTAGGGAAAAATGGGGAGCAAGTTTGCAACTCAAAATCTTGTGGAAATGAATGATGTAAACTAAAAAATAAAAAAGAGAAGAAAAAAGAAATAAATAAAGAAAAAATTTAGCATTCATTTTTACAAGATTTTGAATTCCAAATTTTTCTCCCTCCCCCTCTCCTTTCTTCTTCTAAAAATGGTAGTCAGTTTGATATAATTTATACATGTGCTATTATGTAAAATATTTACATATTATTCATAGTTGTGAAAGAAGAAAAAGACCAAAAGAAAAAAAAAACATGCTAAAGAATAAAGTAAATTAAAGAAATGTGTTTCAATTTGCATTCAGAATCCCTCAGTTGTTTACCTGCATCTGAATAGAATTTTCCTTAATGAGTCCTTTGTATTTGTTTTGGATCATTGTGTTGCTGAGAAAGCTGTCATTCATAGTTGACAATCATACAGTGTTGCTGATACTGTGCACAATGTTTTCCTGTTTCTGCTCACTTCATTTGGCATTGGTTCATACAAGTCTTTCCAGGTTTTTCTGAATCTGCCTCTTTATCATTTCTTATTGCACAATACTTTACATTCATATACTACAGCTTTTTCAACCATTCTCCAGTTGATGGACATTCCCTCATTTTCCAGAATTATACTACAACAAAAAGGTCTGCTATAAATATTTTTGCACTTTCCCTTTTTTTGCTATTTCTTTGGGATATAGACCTAGTATTGGTATTGCTGGATTAAACGGTATTCACAGGTTGGTTGCCCTTTGGGCATAGTTCCAAATTGTCCTCCAGAATGGTTGAATCAGTTCACAGTTCCATCAACAGTGCATCAGTGGGCCAATTTTTCCACATTCTCTTCAAAATTTATTTTCCTTTACTCTCATTATCCAAACTTATAGGTATGAGTTGGTAGCTCAGAGTTGTTTAAATTTGTATTTCTCTGATCAGAAGTGATTTAGAGCTCTTCTTGATATGCCTATAGATAATTTTTATTTCTTCATCTGAAAACTACCTGTTCATATCTTTGATCATTTATCAATTGGGGTATTATATTCCTGTAAATTTGATCCAGTTCTCTATACTTTTGAGAAATGAGGCCTTTTTCAGATTCACTTGCTTGTAAAGACTGTTTCCCAGATTTCTGCTTTCTTTATAATCTTGGTTGCTTTGGTTTTGTTTGTACAAAACCTTTTTTTTATTTAATATAATTTAGATTTTCTAGTTTGTATTTTATAACGCTCTCTCTCTCTTTCATTTAATCATGAATTCTTTCCATCCCTATAAATCTGAGAGGTACACTATTCCTGGTTCTTCTACTTTGCTTACAGTGTCATCTTTTATGTCTAAATCATGCCATGGGTCTATCCATATATAATTTTTCTAATATTCTATTTACTGTCTTAATTTCTTTCTTGTTAATTTTTGGTTAGATTTATTGAGTTCTAAAAGAAGACAGTTGAGATCCCCCACTAGTATAGTTTTGCTTTCTGTAATTCATTTTGCTTGTCTTTACAAATTTTGATTCTGTACCTCTTGGTGCATATGTTTTCTGTTGATATTGCTTTATTGTCTGTGGCACATTTAAGCAAGATGTAATTTCTTTCCGTATCTCTTTTAATTAGGTCTATATTTGCTTTTACTTTGTCTGATATCAGGATTGCTACCCCTGTTTTTTATACTTCAGCTAAGCATAGTAGATTCTGCTCCTGCCCCTTACCTTTGTTTTATGTGTGTCTTTGCTTCAAATGTGTTTTTTTTTTAATAACATATTATAGGATTATGGTTTTTGATCCACTCTTGTCTCCTTCCATTTTATGGGGGCGTTCATCCTATTCATATTACAGTTATGATTACTACCAGTGGATTTCCTCCATCTTATTCTTCCTCCTATCTATCCTCTCTCTCCTTCTTCCATTTTTCTCTTCATCAGTGCTTTGCTTCTGTCTACCACCTCTCCTAATCTGCCCTTCCTTCTGTCAGTCCCCACTTTCTGTTTACTTCATCTCTTCTCTTCCTACTTCCCTGTTTGGTAAGGTAGATTTCTACATTCAACTTATTGTGTATATCATTCCCTCTTTGAGCCAACACTGATGAGAGTAAGGTTTGAGTGATGCTCATTGCCCAGCCTCCCGTCTTTCCCTCCACAGTAGTATGTCTTTTGTGACTCTTCATGTGAAAGAATTTATCCCATTCTATCTCTCCCTTCTTTCTGCACCCATTGTATTCCTCTTTCTCATCCCTTAATTTTTTAATGTCCTTTCCTCAAATTCACCTTTTACATGTACCCTCTATGTATATTCCTCCTGGCTGTACTATTAGTGATACAGTTTTTAAGAATTACAAGTATCATCTCATATAAGAATGTAAGTAGTTTATTGAATCCTTTATGTTTATTTTCCCCTTCTTTGGGGTCTTGATATTGGAGGTCAAATTTTGGTATCCCTCTTATGAAAAATTGAAATCCTTTTATTTCATTAAATGATCATTTTTTTCCTTGCTGTATTATGCTTAATTTTGTCAGATAAGTGATTTTTGGTTGCTGTCCTAACTCCTTTTCCTTCCAAAAAATCACATTCTGTGATCTTTGATTCTTTAATGTTGCATCTGCCAAGTCCTGTGTAATCCTGATTGTGATTTAAATTTAAATTTGTTTCTTTCTTACCACTTTCTGACCACTAGGATTTTTTTCTTTACCTCATAGTTCTGAAATTTAGCTATAATGTTCCTTGGAATTTTTATTTTGGGATCTTATTTTTAAAGTGATCAGTGAACTCTTTCTGAGACAATGCCTATTTTGCCCTCTGATTCCAGAACATCATGAAAGTTTTCCTTGATAATTTCTTGAAAGATGCTGGCCAGATCCTTCTTTTGATTATGGCTTTCAGGTAGTCCAGTGATTCTCATCTTGTCTCTCCTGTATCTGTTTTCCTGGTCAGTTGTTTGTTTTGTTTTGTTTCTTTCATGTAGTATTTTACATTTTCTCCATTTTTTCATTCTTTTGAATTCATTTGATTTATTCATGATCTTATAGAGTCATTAACTTCCATTTGCCAAATTCTAACTTTTAAGGTATTGTATTCCTCAATTGGCTCTTGTACTTTCTTCTGCATTTGGCCAATTGTTCTCTTTAAGGAGTTGTTTTTTCAGTGGATTTTTGTATCTCTTTTCCATTTGGCCAATTCTACACTTTAAGCACTTTTTTCCAAGCTGTTGGCTCTTTTTTTCATAATTCTCTTTTATCACTCACATTTCTTTTCCCATTTTTTCAAGTCCTCATATTAATTTTAAGCTCCTATTTTGCATTGTTCCATGAGTTATTTCTGGGTTTTAGACCACTTCCCATTTTCCTTTGGGGTTTTTCACATAGGTGTTTTGATGTCATTGGCCTTTTCTGAGTTTGTATCTTTGTCTTCCCTGTCACCATAATAAATTTTTATGCTCAGATTCTTGTTGTTGTTGTTTTTGCTAATTTTTTTGGGGGGTGCTTTTTCCTTTCTTCTAAATTTGAGCTTGTCATCTGGGGTAGAAGGGGTATTGTCTCAGGATTCTCATGCCAGTTACTGCAGACCCTGGATGTTTACCTGGTGCTTTATTGATGATGTTATGAGGCCCATGTGGACCTTTGTGTCTATGCCATGCTCAGTGTGTGGAGTAAGGGTAACTGGCACTGATGGAGGCCATAGGGATCTGGTAGTTTTAGCTGGTGACAAGGTGGTCTCCTACTGGTTGTGTCTGGCATGCACTGAGGCCTGGTGGTGTGTTTCCATGTTTCCCTAGGGCTACACTGAAGCACATGGAGGTCTGGGCCCTGGAGGATGCCTATTTGCCCAGAGCAAATGTCAAAGTCTGGCTTACATTCTTGTCATGCTATATGATTCATTTTTTAAAATCTTGAGCTGCAAATTCTCTCCCTCCCTCAGTCTCTTTCCTCCCCCCTCATTGTAAAGATAAACTTAGCAGCTATGTGACCCTGAGCAAGTCATTTGAAAGAAAACAGAGCAAAAAAGTAGAGAAAATTTTAAAAAAGCATGTTTCATTCTACATTCAGATTCCATTAGTTCTTTCTCTAGAGTTCTAGAGATGTATACAGTTTTTCATCATGAGTCTTTTGGAATTGTCTTGGATCTTTTTTTATATATATATTTAGCTGAGAATGGCTAGGTCATTCATAGTTGTTCTTTAAACAAAACTTCTATTATTGTGGATACTCTTCTTCTGGTTCTGCTTCCTTAACTTTGCAAGTTTTTCCAGATTTTTCTGACAGAATCCTGCTCACCATCTCTCATAGCACAGTATTATTCTAACACAATCATACTCTATACTGTGTTCAGTCATTCTCCAATTGATGGGCATTCCCTCAATTTCTGATTCTTTGCCTCCACTAAAAAAGTTGCTAAAAGTATTTTCAAACATATCTGTCCTTTAAAAATATCTTTGGGATATAAACTTAGTAGTATTATAGCTGGGTCAAAGGGTATGCGCAGTTTTATAGTCTTTTGGTCATGGTTCCAAATTTCTCTCCACAACTCCCAATTTTCCAATAGCCTCTCCAACATTTTCCATTTTTCTTTTCTGTCATATTAGCCAATCTGATGAGTGTGAGATGTTTTAATTTGTATTTCTCTAATAAATAGTGATTTAGAGCTGAAATTATCCATTTTATAATTTCCCATGGCAAAATAAGATTTCATTGCATTCATATACTACAAATTGTTTAGCCATTCCACAACAGGAATACATACATATATATATATATATATACCTTTAGTTTACATTTTTTGACAAACATGAAGAAAACTGCTTTAAACATATTTGTACGTAAAAATACTTTTCCTTCTTTCTTTGTTATCTATGTTCTCTCATTATATACTCATGGACTTTATTAGTAATTAGAATATATCACACATTTCACTATACACTCTATCTTCCCCTCCCCTTTTATTAATTTTATTATTCTGTAGTTTAGTCCCAGAAAATATGTTGACTCACTTTTTCAGTTGAAATGTGGAATTTCCTCCATAATATTTTAGGCCTTCTCCTCTGTCACCATTTCTGTCTTTCAATTATGCTTTTCATTTTTTATTCTCCTGTATGTTCTTAAAAATAAATCTCTTAATGGTACCTTTATTGTTGTTGCTTAATCCAATAGAAGTTTTTTCTCTTTCTAGATTATTTTTATTATTCACTAGAGATTAGATAATTTGTTCCATTACTTATTATATCCTTGGTAGTTATAGTTATTTAATTTTTTAAATTTAGTTTAGTTGATGTTTTTGTACATCAGATAATTTGCTTACATTTGTTTCATTCTCCCCTTCACCCTGCAAGAAAGCTTCAAATGTGTCATGTTAAATAAATTTTCATATTTTTTCATTAATAATTAGAATCAGGTTTGCAGGTTGTGTCATTCTGAGTTTTAACTTGAGCTTTTTTGCTTTTCAGAAAATATTGTTCCATTCCTCTTAACAGTTTATAACAAGAGTATTATTCAAATTCCTTTCTTTTTCATTTGAATGTCTTCATGTGATTTGCTTTCAGAATTTGTGCGTGTGTTTTTTTTTAGAAATTGAATTCTCAGAATTTGCTGTTTGTCATTGGAATTATTATATGAAACAAACATTTGTCTTGGAGTTTGAAACATAAGGTTTTTTTTTGTCCTGTTTTGTCTCCACAAGGTGATCTTCAGATTCTTTCAATTAATATTTAGTTTTCACAACATCCTGAAGATCTGAGAAAGCTTTGTTTACTATTGCTTATATTCCAGTGCTCCAGTATTTTGATTTATCATGTTCTTCTGTGAGATTTGCTGTTGTTAAGGTATCTATGAATAGTCTTCAAGATCATTGCATTTTTTTGTATAGAGATCATGTGTTCCTTTAATCTTATTACTTTGTTTACTTCTCTTCTTCTAGGTTGTCCTTTGCTTCAGGATACTTGTATTCCCATTTGTTTTCTCTTTCACTTTTTTGGAGAGAGTCACCACTGTAAATTTAAGTTTTTCTATTCTAATTATTTCTGTTTCTTATTATTTCTCTTCACAAAAGCAAGTATAATACTGGTGGTTGTAGGTGTAGCTGTGGGTGGTGTAGTTGGCCAGTAGATATTATCACCACCCTCTTTTCTGTCTCCTTTCCTTGTCACATTTAATCAGTTGCATCCTATTACAATAATCATTTTAAGCTGAGACATTATAATGGCCCATTGGGCCACATTGTTCCCTTCTTTACTGCTTTATGTGGTTTATATTAAATTGTGAGCTAATCACAGTAGCTCAGAGGAAAATCATAACATTTAGGCAGAAATTTGACTTCTACCTCAATCTTTATAGTTGAAGAAAAAAATATGCCACCAGACACACTAAGGTAAATAAATGAGCAAAATATGTTATTATATGTTTTAATACAATGGTATCAAAATCAAATAGAAATATGGGCTATTAAATAAGGATCTCTGCTGGCCATATACTGGCATTATCTTTAATCTATTTTAATTAAATTTATTTTGTTAAATAGTTTCAGGGGGGCAGAGCCAAGATGGCTGAGTAGAAACACCACTTCCAAGGTGCTCTGCCCCACACCACTTCCAAACAATGTAAAAGGGGAATCTGAACAACTTCTGGAGCCCCAGCACCCACAGAATGACACAGAGAATGAAACCTCTCACTGAGGACAGCCCAGCAGCAGCCCTTCAGGGAGTGGCAAGCGCAGTGCTCTGAGAGCAGACAGCACAGAGCTATGGGAACCAACAGTGAAGCGCTATGGGAGCCAACCCCAGGCCCGCGAGAGCCGCAGTTTTAACCCCAGGGTGGCCAGGCCAGCAGCTGGCTGGAGGGACGCCAGAATACCAGCAGCTGTGGCAATTCCAGAATTATCTGCACAGATATGCCTAGGACAAAGTAAGAGGTTAGTGCCCTATGGACTTTGGGACCAGTATTTGGGGAACACGTCGGCTTCCTCCCCTGGGGGCGAAAAGCTGCTGAGGAAACTCGGCAAAGGGGCCATTTTTCAGTGTCAGTGGCAGATCCAGCTCCCAGTCTGCAAACTGTAGAGAGATCCAGCAATCAGTCTGGGGGTTAATCACTCTTGCTTTAACCTGCTTGTATCTGGATTGTGGTCTTGGGGGGAGGTCTGGGGTGGGTATCCAATTTGCCAGAAGGTGTGGAGGCTTTACAAAGGCCACCCAATCTCTGGAAGCTGTGAAGACCCCACATTTGGGTGGAAGCTCTCCTGTCTGGTGGCAGACTCCTACTGTGGCAACAAGCCCAAAAATCAAGTAATTAAGTGGCAATATGCCTAAGCAAAGGAAAAAAAAATAAACAGAAAAATGCAACTTTAGACTCCTATTTTGGGGGCAAAGGGGATCAAATCATGGAACAGGAGGAGGATTGTGAGGTTAGAACTCCTGCACCAAAAGCCCTAAATGAAAATACAAGCTGGCTACAGGCCATAGAGGACGTTAAGAAGCAGATAAGAGAAGTGGGGGAAATTTTGGGAAGAGAAATGAGAAAGATGCAAGAAAAGTATGAAATGAGAGTCAACAGCATGACTGAAAATAGATCCAGGAGAGATAATTTAAAAATTATTGGACTACCTGAAAGTCATGATCAAAGAAAGAACCTAGAAATCATCCCACAAGAAATTCTCAAGGAAAATTGCCCAGATGTTTTAGACTCAGAGTGAAAAATAGAGGTTGAAAGAATCCACCAATTGCCTCCTGAAAAGGATCCCAGAAAGAAAACTCCTAGGAATATTATAGCCAAGTTCCAGAATTCCCAGATCAAGGAGAAAATACTCCAAGCAGCCAGAAAGAAATAATTCCAATATTGTGGCAACACAATCAGAATAGCACAGGACCTGGCAGCTTCTACATTGAGGGATCAAAGGGCATGAAATATGATATTCCAGAAGGCAAAAGAGCTGGGATTGAAGCCAAGGGTCACCTACCCAGCAAAAATGAGTATCTTGTTTCAGGGGGAATTATAGTCATTCAGTGGAATAGAGGACTTTCAAGCATTCTTGAGGAAAAAACCAGAGTTGCATAGAAAATTTGACATTCAGACACTAGAAGCAAGAGATGCTTGAGAAGGTAATCAGGGAAAAGAAATCAAAAGGAACTTATCAAAGTTGACCTATTTACATTCCTACATGGAAAAATAATAACTGTGCCTGATGAAACATTTCTTGTTATGAAAATAATTGAAGAAGGGTATATGGACATATGAATACATATGTGAATGTGTGTATATATGTTTACAGGTATACATGGATAGAGGGCACAGGTTGAATTTGGTGGGAAGGGATGATACTTAAGGGGTGAAGTTAAGAGGCAAGAGAGGAAAGTGGCAAGAGGAGATGGGGAGAGATAGGGTAGGATAAACTATGTCATGTAGAAGAGGCAAGGGTGGTTGCAGGGGAGGGGAAGAACAGGAAGGCAAAAAGGCAAAACCTTATTCTCATTGAATTAGGCTCAGGGAGAGAATGATATACATACTAAATGGGATATCTCACCCTACAGGAGAGTGGGGGGGAGGGAATGGGGGGATGATGGAAGGAAGGGCAAGGTGGGGGGGGAGTTTGAAGCACCCACTTTTGAAAAGGAACAGTATCAAAGTGGAGAGTGGACCAGGTGGAGGGTGGGATAGAAGGGAGGGAAATATAGTCAGTCTTTTACAATATATCTACTATGGTAATATTTTGCATAGCTACACATGTACAACATATACTGAATTGCTTATCTTCCTTGTAAGGATGGGTGACAAGGGAGGAAGTGAATGAATCTGGAATTCAAAGTTTTAAAATCAATGTTTAAATATATATATACACTATTATTAATATTATTTAACATATAATTGGGAGATAAAATGTGCAGGGATTGGGGCACCAGGATTCACCTTGCCCTACTGGAGAAGTCGAAGGGCGTATGGGAGAAGAGATGGGAGATAGCAGATTGGATGAGGGTATATCCTGTGGGACTGCTATTCTGTGGACGGGGATAGCGGAAAAATGGGGGAAAAATTACAACTCAATATCTGACGGAAATTGAATGATGTAAACCAGAAGTTAATAAAGCATTTGGAAAAAAAAGAAAACAACATAGAATTCATCCTTCAAGAAATTCTCAAGGAAAATTGCCCTGATATTTTAAAACCAGAGGGCAAAATAGAGTTTGAAAGAATACACCAATCACTTACTAAAAAGATCCCAAAAAAGAAAACTCCTAAGAATATTGTAGCCAGGTTCCAGATTTCCCAGATCAAGGAGAACATATGACAAGCAGCCAGGAAAAATAAAATTGAATATTGTGGAAAGACAATCAGGATAACAAAGGATTTGGTAGATTCTATACTGAGGAATTGAAGTGTTTGGAATATGATATTCCAGAGGTCAAAGGAGCTGGGATTAAAACCAAGAATCACCTAGACAGCAAAACTGAATATCATGTTTTGGGGGAAAATATGGTTATTCATTGGAATAGAGAACTTTCAAGCATTCCTGAGGAAATTGAATAGAATAGAATAGTTGAATAGAAAATTTGACACTCAGATACAAGAAGCAAGAGAAAGAGGAGAAGGTAAACAGGGAAAAGAAATCATAAGGAACTTATTAAAGTTGAACTATTTACATTCCTACATGGAAAAATGATAATTGTAACTTATGAAACTTTTCTCAGTATGAGAATAGCTAAAGGGAAAAGAAATGTGTGTGTGTATACATATTTTTGCCTTAGGGGGGAAATGACACACACACACACACACACACACACACACACACACACACTAAATAGGGTATTTCACCTTACAGGACAGTAGGGGGGAAGGGGATGAGAGGGGGGATGATGGAAGAGAGGGCAGGTTGGAGGGAAAGGAAGTTTGAAGCACCCACTTGGAAAAGGGACAGGATCAAAGTAGAGAATAGAACAAGTGGGGGTGGGATAGGATGGAGGGAAATATAGTCAGTCTTTCACAATATAGCCACTATGGAAATGTTTTGCATAGCTACACATATACAACCTATACTGAATTGCTTATCTTCCCAGTAAGGTTGGGTGATGAGGGCAGAATGGAAAGAATCTGGAATAAGTTTTAAAATCAAATGTTTAAATATCAATTATAAAATTATAATTTAAATTATTAATTATATTACATATAATAATTATTAATTATTTTAATTTAAATATAAATTATAAAATGTAATTATCATTATTTTACATGTAACTGGGAAATAAGATATATAGGCACTGGGGCATAGAGATCCTCCATACCCTACTGGAAAGTCAGAGAGGGTATGGGGGAAGATATGGGAAAGAGTAGATTGGGGGAGAGGATATTCAGTGGGATTGCTGTTTTGGGGTGATTGGTAGGGGAAACATGGGGAGAAAATTTGTAAATTAAAATCTTGTGGAAATGAATGATGTAAACTAAAAAATAAAAAAGAAAGAGAAAAAGGGAAATCATGAAAAGCAAGTCAACAGTCTGCTAAAGGAGACCCAAAAAAATACTTAAAATCTTAAAAATACTTAAATCCTTAAAAATCTTAAAAAATAGACTAAATCAAATGGCAAAAGAGGCCCAAAAAGACAATGAGAAGAAGAATGCCTTAAAAAGTCAAATTGCCCAGATGGAAAAGGAATTTCAGAACTCACTGAACAGAATAATCCCTTCAAAATTAGATTAGAGCAAATGGAAGATAATGACTTTATGAGGAATCAAGATACTGTAAAACAGATGCAAACAAATGAAATAATAGAAGGTAATGTGAAATAGCTCATTGTAAAAACCACTGACCTGGAAAATAGATCCATCAGAGATAATTTAAAAACTCTTGGACTACCTGAAAGCCAAGATCAAAAAGAGAGACTAGAAATCATCCTCCAAGAAATTCTCAAGGAAAATTGCTCCAATATTCTAGAACCAGAGGGCAAAATAGAAATTGAAAGAATTCACCGATTGCCTCTTGAACAAGATCCCAAAAGGAAAACTCCTAGGAATATTATAGCCAAATTCCAGAGTGCCCAGGTCAAGGAGAAAATATTACAAGGTGCCAGGAAGAAACAGTTTGAGTATTGTGGAAACACAATCAGGATAACACAAGACTTATCAGCTTCTACATTAAGGGACTGCAGGGCTTGGAATATGATATTCTGGAGCTCAAAGGAGGTAAGATTAACACCAAAAATCATGTACCCAGCAAAACTGAGTATGATGTTTCAGGGGAAAATATGGTTGTTCAAAGAAATAGAGGACTTTCAAGTATTCTTGATGAAAAAAACCAGAGCTCAACAGAAAATCTGACTTTCAAGTATGAGAAGCAAGAGAAGCATGAGAAGGTAAATAGGAAAAATCATAAGGAACTTATTAAAGTTCAACTATTTACGTTCTAACTTGTAAAAATAATCACTGTAACTCATGATAGTTTTCTCAGTATGAGGATAGTTGAAGGGAATATATGTGTGTGTCTGTGTGTGTGTGTGTGTGTGTGTGTGTGTAGTAGGGCATATGTGTGTATAAATGCATATTTGAGTGTATTTGTATATGTGTGTACATGTATACATAGACAGAGAGCATGGGATCAATTGAATAGGAAGGGATGGGAATAGAAAAGGATTAAGAGGTGAGAGAGGAATATAATAAGAGAAGGAGAAAAGGGGAGATATAATAGGACAAAATATCCCATATAAAAGAGGTAAGAGAAAATTGTTACAGTAGAGGGGAAGAGGAGGAAGGTTAAAGGGAATGGGTAAAACTTACTCTCATTTAGTTTGGCTTAAGGAGTGAATAATATACAAACTTATTTGGGTATCTTACCCTACAGGAAAGTAGGGGGTAAGGGGATAAGAGTGTGAATGATAGATAGAAGAGAGGGCAGATTGGGGGAGAGGGTAGTTAGAAGCAAACACTTTTGAAAAGGGGCATAGTTAAAGTAGAAAACAGAATAAGTGGTGGGTGGGATAGGATGGAAGGAAATATAGTTAGCCTTTCCCAATATAACTACTTTGGAAACATTTTGCATAATTACGCATGTACAACCTATATTGAATTGCTTGTCTTCCCAGTGGGTGTGGGTGAGGAGGGAAGAAGGGAAAGAATCTGGAAATCAAAGTTTTTAAAAATATTTAAAAATTGTTTTTTGTGCTTTTTTATACAACTGGGAAATAAGTTATACAGGCACTGGGGTATGGAAATCCATCTTGTCCTACTAGAAAGTTAGAGGGGGTAAAGGGGAGGATATAAGAGAGGGCAGATTAGAATAGGGGTATTCAGTAGGCTTCCTATCTTGGGGTGGTTGTGGTTGAAAGAGGGGGAGAAAATTTTTAACTCAAAATCTTGTGGAAATTAATGTTGAAAACTAAAAATAATTTTAAAAAAGAAAGAGCTCAAGAAAAAAAATTAAAAATAAAAGTTAAGATAGACCTTACTTAATTGTCAAATCCAATGTCATCATCCTTAAACCTCCAGCAGCATTACATTGCTGACCAGTCTTCTTTCTAAATAATCTCTCCTTTCAAAATTTCTGTCACTTCATTGATGTCTCGATTTTCCTTCTGTCTGTCAAGCAACTACTTCTTCTTTTCTGACTCATTATTCATATCCAGATGCATTTGAATATATCTTATGGTTCTGTCTGACCTTCTCTATATTCTCTGTGTTTGCTGATCTCATCAACTCCCACGATGCAGAAAGCATGTGTATGCAGATTACTCTCTAATCTACATATTCAGCTTTCATTTCTTTCAGGTTTCATTCCCATAGGCATCTCAAACTCAAGAAATCCCACACAGAATTTATTAATCCAAGAACTTATTTCATTCACAGACTAGGCAATTTGACTTTCTTGATATTCCCCACATGAAATTCTATCCTCCTGCCTTTGCTGGCCTCTTTACAAGGTGACCTCCATGCCCAAAATAAATTCTTCCACTCCTTACAATTCTTAATTTCCTTCAAAACTCAACTCAAATGTCACCTCCAACATCAGACCTTTCCTGATCCACTGCAGGTGCTCTTAGTCTCTCCCTCAACCTCATCACTTTATTTTTCACCTATTTATTTATGTAGTTTCCCCAGTTGATTGTAATCTTCTTGAGAGTAGGAACTATTATTTCTCTTTCATTTTTGTATTCTCCATCTCTAACACAGTCGTAAATACCTAGCACATGATATAAAATTAATAACGGTGTTTGACTGATTGGTTGATTGATGGATTGATTACATGATCTCCCTGAATTCAGGTTGCATTTTTGTCCTCATCCCCTTGGATATCTCTAGTTAAGTCACCGTAGATTTTCACTAAAATATACTAAATAAAAATCTCACTGCTTTTCATCACTTCTCCATTAAACTGTTCTGTGAAATCACTTTTAAGTCCCAACAGTGGACCTCCTCAGTTGTCAAACAACGTGAGTTGTTTTTTTTTTTTAAAGAAAATGGACAAATTAATGTTTTCCTTTCTATCTGATTTCGTAGAACATTCAGTTGTACTTTATTAAATTCAATGTTTACTACATGTATGGGAAGTACTATCTTTCCACTCTCCTATTTCTCACTTTTTTGTTTCTTCTCTCATTCTCTTCTTTTCCCACACAATATACACATTGACCAACATCTCTTATCATTGTTTTCCTTTTCTTTGCCTTTCAGGGGTTCAGGGTCTCAAAGGAAGAAAAATGTAGGATGGTGTGTATCGTGTATAAAACGTAAGCCTCCAAGCTGGAGTCACTGCCCTGGAGATCAAGGTTGACATAAAGAGGGTTTTTTTTCCACTTCTCCCAGGCAATTTTGCAAAAAGTGACCCAAAAGTAAGCATTATTGCTGTAGTTGTATCATCAACCAGAAGGGAAGTCTCCTCAGATTTATATAATAACCAGACTGTGGGGCCAAGGAAGTTCAAATTTGAGCATCCTGATGATTGACCCCCTCAAGTTCATGCCCCAATTCCTGGGGGCACTCAATTCACCCTGTAGAAAGCATTCTTTATTCCTTTTTTTTACAACATTCCCTACTTAGCTACTTATTTCACCCCATCTTTCCCTTTACCTAAGTGTCTCTGTATCAGTTATTGGAGGTGGTGAAGATTGTCAATACTGATGACTAAAATGGGAATCCGTCCAAAGTTTTTGGGGGAAGCTAGAAGGAGCCATCAGGACCTAGCCTTACTTTTACATGAGGCAGCAGACCATTTTGTAGCTACTTTTTCCATTTTAATTTTTAAAATAAATTTGTGCCTAATCATCAGTAAATATGAACATTGTTCAACATGCAAAAAAAATTACTGATTATGAAACCATGGACTTCTGAGGGTGCGGAGCCAAGTTGGTAGAGTAGAAACAGCACTTCCAAGGTGCTCTCCCCCACACCACTTCCAAACAATGTAAAAGGTAGACTCTGAACAACTTCTGGAGCACCAGCACCCATAGAATGACACAGAGAAGCTAACCTCCTATTGAGGAGAGCCCAGCAGCCCGGCAGGGAACATCCAGCACAGTGTTCTGGGAGCAGACAATGCAACGCTCTGGAAGCGGCCAGCTCACCACCCTGGGAGCCAAGCCCAGGACCACATGAGCCTCGGTTTTAGGCCCAGGGTGGCCTGGCCAGCAGCAGGCTGGAGGGACCCCAGAACACCAGCAGCTGTGGTGATTCCAGAGTTATCAACACAGATATGCCTAGGACAAAGTAAGAGGTTAGTGCCCTATGGACTTTGGGACCAGTATTTGGGGAACATGTTGGCTTCTTCCCCTGAGAGCAAGAAGCATCTGAGGAGATGTGGTACAGATGCCATTTTGCAGCTTCAGTTGCAGCTTCAGCTCCTGGTCTGCAAACTGTAGAGGGATCCAGCAATCAGTCTAGGGGTTGATCACTCTTGCTTCAACCTACCTGGATCTGGATAGTGGTCTGGGGTGGAGGTCTTGGGGTAGGTATCCAGCTTCCCAGAGTGTGTGGAGGCTTCACAGAGGCGACCCAACTAATACCTCCAGAAGTTGTGAAGACCGCAACGATGGGATGGAAACTTCCCTGTCTGGTGGCAGAGTCCTACTGTGGCAACAAGCCAAAAATCAAGTGACAACATGCCTAGGCAAAGGAAACAAAATAAACAGAAAAATGCAACATTAGACTCTTATTTTGGGGGCAAAGTGGATCAAAGCATGGAACAGGAGGAGGACTCTGAGGTCAAAACTCCTGCACCAAAAGCCCCAAATGAAAATACAAGTGGGTTACAGGCCATAGAGGAACTTAAGAAGGATTTTAAAAACCAAAATAAGAGAAGTGGAGCAAAAATTGGGAAGAGAAATGAGAAGGATGCAGGAAAACTATGAAATGAGAGTCAAAAGCCTGACTGAGGAAAATAACACCTTAAAAAACAGACTAACTCAAATGGCAAAGGAGGCTCAACAGGGAAATGAGGAGAAGAATGCCTTAAAAAGCTGAATTTGCCAGATTGAAAAAGAATCTCCAAAGCTCACTGAGGAGATTCATTCCTTCAGAGCCAGACTGGAGCAAATGGAAGCTAGTGACTTTATGAGAAAGCAAGATGCTGTTAAATATATCCAAACAAATGCAAGAATAGAAGGCAATGTGAAATATCTCATGGGAAAAACCACTGACCTGGAAAATAGATCCAGGAGAAATAATTTTAAAATTATTGGACTGCCTGAAAGTCATGATCAAAGAAAGAACCTAAAAATCATCCATCAAGAAATTCTCAAGGGAAATTGCCCTGATGTTTTAGACCCAGAGGAGGAAATAGAGGTTGAAAGAATCCACTGATCACCTCTTGATAAAGATCCCCAAAAGAAAACTCTTAGGACTATTATAGGCAGGTTCCAGAATTCCCAGATCAAGGAGAGAATATTACAAGCAGCCAGGAAGAAACAATTTCAATATTGTGGAAACACAATCAGAATAGCCCAGGACCTGGCAGCTTCTACTCAACATCTGTAACTCAAAATCTGGCGGAAATGATGTAAACCAGAGGTTAATAAAGCATTTGTTAAAAAAAAAAAAAAAAACTACTGACTTCTGTTGTGTACAGTTTTTAAGTGTATTCCATTTAATGTAGGTGAGAAAATTTTCCTTGTTTGAGCCTACTTATTAACATTTTCACCACTATGTGTACTTATTTTAAAAGTTGTATTGATCTGCTTTTCTTTTGATTTTCTCTCAATATACATGAAGCTTTCCCACCTCCAGAGTCCCTCCATTGTAAAATGCAAATATTGCCAAGTAAATTAATGCAACTGCCACATCTAAAAATGTGTATTCAGTTGGAGGCCTCCATTCCACCTCTCTCTGCTAAAAGCTGAGGAGCATGCTTCATTCTCAGTGCTCTGAAATCATGGTTGGTGGCAATATATAAGAATTCTTTAGCTTATCAAAGGTAATTTCCCTTATATAATGGTAATCATTGAATAAATTGTTTTCCTGCTTGTGTTCATTTTACTCTCTAGCATTATAAAAGTATTCTCATGGTTCTCTGAATCTTTCATGTCTCATTTCTTATGAGAAAGTAATATTCTATTACATTCATATGTCACAATTTTCAGCCACTCCCAAACTAAGTATTCTCTTTATTACAACAACATCAACAAAATCTTTTGCTGTGAATATATTTATATGGATGAGTCTTTTCCCTCTCTCTTTGACATTTGGGGAACATAGATGTAGGAGTCTATATTCCCAAGTATATATACAGGGTCAAAGGAAGTCAGTGATCAATGAGAAAGATCCTCATATATGCCAGAATATTTGTAGTAATATTTTTTTTTGTTTAGTACTAAAGAACTGGAAATGAAGTAGATGAGTAGTGACAGGGAAATGACTAAATAGGTCTTGGTCCCTGAATATAACGAAATATCACTGTGTATTACTATCAGAAATGATTAATATGATGAATGCAGAAAAGAATGGGAAGACATATAGACTGATAAAAATAAAGCAGAATCAGGACAACAATAACAAATTACACAATGATATAAATCAAAAGAACAATGAATAATTGAAACCAAGTCCTGACAATTGTAATGAATAAGGTTGGACACAAAGAAGAGATATGAAAAGGAACATGTCTCCTTTTTTGCAGAGGTAGTGAAATATGTGTATAAAATATTGTATATAATTTCAGACTTTCAATATGCTGGTTAGCTTTAATGAAATTCTTTTTTTCTTTTTTTGTTCTTTTTTACAATGTACAGTTCTCTGGGTGAGGGATGGAAAATATAATAAAATGTAGGCAATATAAAAATGAAAGATGCAAAAATATTTTCTAAAAATTGCTTTTCTTCAATTCTTTATGAAATTTTTATACCCTACAAGGTTGACTTTTGTAAAAGTTTAATTCAAAACAGAAAAATGTGTATACTTCTTAAGATTCCCATTCAATAATTACCAGAAGATGATAGTCATTCAAATTCCAAAATTCAATTTGAGTATTTATTTCCATTAATCTTCTGTCAGATTTATTTAGGTCCAAAAATGCATAGATAGAAGTCCTTGATGATTATTGTCTTGTTAATCATTTCTCCCTGTAGTTCAATTATATATTTCTTTAAGAGCTAATATGCTATATAATTAAGTGTATGAAAATTGAGTATTGATATTTTTTCACTGTCTATAAAAGGTCTAGTGCTAACTATTCGGTATATAGCTAGGAAGGTCTTTTTAAATAAGGGATGTCAGATAAAACGGAGAAGTTGGTTTTCACTCCTAGTGAGAGACTTACCCTCACCAAAACTAGTCTTACCAACAGACCTATGAAGTTTCATAACAAACTATTCCACTAAGTGCTATAGCACCCTTTGAAGTATATCTTCTGCAGTCCATATATCTGCTTTAACTTTATCTTAGTTTTTGCTTTTTCTAGACTGTCAAAAATTGGGGGAGGATAATAGATATTATCATTATTAACATGTATTTAGCACTGTGTGCCAGGCACTTTGCTAAGCATTTTACAATTATTATGTCATTTGACAAAGAATAATTAGTTGGGAGTTAAGCATAAGTATCCTAGTTAGGGTTCCCAGTAAGTTCTAAACCTCTGCCCTTCTCCGTCTTCAAAGTCAAATTCTCAACTCCAGTGTTTGGAGGATTAGGAGACTCCATCATTACCCAAGCCAGTGAGAACCAGAAAATATTCCATTTGAGAGACTCTGTCATCCCTCTTATCCTTCTTATCTTCTGGAAGGGCAATGGCACTGAAGATGCCTCATACAAGAATTGTGTAAGAGAAGAAATGTAAAAGCTGTCATTAAAATGTATGTCTGGAAAAAGGATGTGGGTTGGCAGTGCATTCAGACCAAGGAATAAACCCACGTGCACTAGTGGTATGCACACCATGTCAAAAGAACTAGAAGAATGCTCCTAATGTACTTATTAGATCCATTGTTATGAATATGTGAGAAGATATGAACAAGTGTCTCACATAATGAGAGAACATGAAACATGGGTGTGCTGAAGACAGTTACACCAGCAACAAGAGCCAATTGTAAAATTTTCATGTGATCATTTATTCCATGGAAATCAATAAACAGTACAAATAAGGGGATGATTTATTGTTTTATTGATTTAATGGACTTTAAGAAAGTTACAGAAAATGTTAATTAAAAAATTAAATTTAAATGTTTCATAAGTTCATTTTTTTCAGAAAGTCAGTTGTTAAACATTTACAAAGCCTCTAACATGCATTTATTTTATCTATATCACAAAAGAGGAGTAGGCACATTTATAAAACCACAGATTACAAATCATCAAAGCATTAAGATAAGCTGATAATTTATATTTCTTTTTTGGAGAATTGATTGCTCATAGCTTCTGACTATTTATTTATTGTAGCATGGCTTTAACTCATATACATTTATATTAGTGCATTTTGGATATCAAACTTTTACTGGAGGTATTTGATAGCAAAAAAATAATACCCCAGTTTGTTTTATCCTTTTTGTTCCAAAATTACTTTATGCTGCATTGATTTTTATTACACATTGATTTTATCAATACTTATTTTTAAATATATATGTATATATATATATATATATATACACATATAAACTCTTAGAAATTTCCCAGTCACAACTTCAGAATTTATCCTTTCTTCAAAGATGTAAAAGACATAGCAAACCTTTGTCTTTTAGTTAGTTTGCTTTTACAATTAGCATATTGACACATTTGAAAATTATTAATTTATATGGAATGAAATGTTGGTCCATTTACATTTTCACCAAACTGTAATCCATTTTTTAACAGCAGTCATTGTCAAATAATAAATCCCCTATCAGTTTCTGATCCTGTTTTTGTTGAATACCAATCACTATGGTACTAGTGTTTGGTTTTAGCCTATGTGTAAAGATGGTTTTACCAAGATGTAGCCAATGCACAAGCTACAGCTTCTTGGAGTCACAGGTGAGAGGTGGGTGAAAGGTGGACACTAAAAGTGAATGAACAGCACTGGAAAGGGCTTGGCAAGCCCTCACACCAGAGGTGCTAGTTCTCCATTCAGGTTCAGGATAAATGATAGGCCTCAAATCCATCAGAGAGTTAGAGAGATGTTTACCCCAAGCATGTGAAGACTTCCCTAGCAGATGAGAATAATTTGCTCTGATGGCCATGGTGGAGGCTGAAACAGATTCTGTAGAGCACTTAGATCTTGGTCAGACATCAAAGACCCCAAGGTCATCCATTGCATTCCAGACCATCATCAGTAGTTCTGACTTTTGTCTAGCTCCCAAACTTCAATAACTCTGGAAGAGAGAGTGAGGCTGACTACTTTGAGGCAACTCTGCCCCACTTAAATCCAATTCACACATCAGTGAAGATAACAACTCATGATATCATTGGCCCTTTCTGAAAACAAAGGACAAACAATTTTATTATCTTACCTCTTTCACTGATCTATTTTAATTATATTTATCCAATATTAGTTTTTAATATAATGTGTATTACACTAAATTACAGTATATAATATATTATTGATTTTTAATGTAGAATGTGTAATGGGTTTACAAGTCCTCTCTCTCTTGACCTCTAGTCTAGCATTATGACTACATTTGGAACATTTGAAACTGGATGTCTTGCAGACATCTCAAACTCAATGCGGGCAAAACTGAACTTGTTATATTTTCCCTTAAACCCTTCCCACTATCCCACCAGTTGCCCAAGCTCTCAACTTTGTGTCATCCTTGACTCCTCATTCTCACTCACACCACATATTCAATTTGTTTCCAAGTCTTATAATTTCTACCTTCACAGTTCTTCTTCTATATGTTTCCTTCTTTCACCTTGTGTAGTTGTAATTCCTATGTTATCATTATAACTAAACTACTCTCTCCAAGGTGCCCATTGATCTCTTCATTGACAAATGGCTTTCTCTCAGTCCTTATCCCCTTTGACCTATCTGCAACCTTTGACGTGGATAACCACCCTCTTCTACATGATACTCTCTGCTCTTTAGGTTTCTATGACACTCCTCTCTTCTGGTTCCCTTTTTCTAACCACTCCTCAGTTTCCTTTTCTGGATCTTTATTCAGGACACTCCTGTTAACAAGTACCTAGTGGGACTCTTTTCTTCTTCCTATGGACCATTTCCCTTGTTGATCTCATGAGCTTCCAGGGATTACATTATCATCCCTATGAAGATTATTCTCAAAAATCTGCTTAGTCACCCCTAAACTCCCTGCTGACCTCCTCTCACATTTAACATTTCTGATCCAAACTTTTATAAATATAGATAGATACATACCCTAAAATATATCAACAGCTCTATACCAGTTTTTGTTTTTTGTTTTGGTTTTTTTTTTAACTGGTCATATTTCTTATGCAGTTTAAAAAATGTTTAAGCTTTCCCTTCCTCCTACATTTTCCTTACAAATTAACATAGAGAACACTGATAAGATGCATACACGAACACTAATCCAAATTTCTGAATGGGTTCAATGAACTCTGTAGGTTTTGTTTAAATATATTTTTGTGTTTATCCTCTCTTTCCTCTCCTCCCCAATGCAGAGAGGAGTATCATTTTTTCTATTTCCCACTCCCTTCTTTACTGTCCTACTTTTATTGTTTAATATTTATGATACCAGCAATCAAAGAATTACTCATTTCCATGCTTCCATTTAAAAAGATTGTTGTTTTATTAAGTATATAAATGTTATTTGTCTATCCATCTAGTGACACATGCCCTTGGGCCATTTGTTACAATTGTTCAATATGATTTTGCTGCCTGGCGATTTATAAATTGAATTAGAACCTTTGTGTATTGTTCCTAGTTCAGTCTGGTGGGAGATTTTGCTGCATTTTCTACAATTTCTGCTCATTTGACTTCAGTGTTAAAGTTTTATTTCCAAAACCATTCCATGGTTTTATTCTTATTTCCGTCACTTTCTCTATTGTTGGATTTTTTTATTTATTAATATTGTTCCACTTCCACTGGTGACAGATTTTTTTGTTGCAGATGTCAGATTTTGCTTTGCTGTTGTCTGAACTTTCTTTAACACCACCAAATTATCCTTCCTTTTATTAATGTTTATTATCCACTTGGATGTATCTTTTTCTAGATCCTTCCTTCAGGTCTTATTGTTAAAGTTTATATGTGTGTGTATTTTATGATGTATATGTGTATATATGCATATATGTTTGTATAAGTATATATACACACATACAAGCATATACATACAGATATATATGCTTATTTGTCTATATGTTTATATCTATGTATCGTGTGCATACACACATGTGTGCACATACATATGTGAATATACCTATACACCCATTATACACATTTATACATTATACATGCGTATAATCACAGTGTCCCATGAGTTGCTGCTTTTAAAAGATATTCAACTTTAAAAAGTAAATTCAGTCAATTAAGATTCAAACTTACAATTGCTAAACTTGTTTTTTTCTATCATGATCAGTTAGAGACTTTTATTAGTAAAACCTAAAATCTACATGGACATATTTTTGAAGTATACATAGAATACACTCACATATATTTGTTTTATACTTCATACAATAATTTACAAATATATATATATATATGAATACATACATTAAAGACATATATATATATATAATTTTTTTCATTTGACTTCTCTTTGGGATTTTAAATTCAAAATATTTATTCATAGTGTCAATGTTTTTTTTTTGTATTTCCCTCTGCTATTCTACACTATTGTGTCCTTGCACTTTCCCCCCCTTATCTGATAGACTATTCTCTTTTAAAGGCCTTAAACTATCCATTTTCTCTCATTCTATTATAATTTGGGATTATTTTAATCTATTGATACAAGGACAGCAGGTTAAGGAGCTAAGCTCTGTCTTCATTTCTTATTTGTGAAACAGTAAAAGAGTTCACATTTCTCTATCTCTTTAAACATATAAATTCTACACAAAGGGGTTATTTGATGTTTCCTGTAAATGGCATTCACCTTCATATATTTGTATGGGCTGTTCACCACACTCCCTCCTGATCTTAGCTCCCAATGCTCAACTCAAGTGCAGCATTATTCAAAAAGTTCTTTCCTTATTATTCCAGTTGTTTGTGCCTCAAATTTAAGTCATTTTATCTTTATTTTGTAAAGATCCTATATTTACTCATGTGTGATCATGATGCATCTTCCTAGCAGAATTCTGCTACTTGATGTTAGGAACTGGCTCAGATTTGTCTTTCTTTCCCCAGAGCTTCATATAGTACCCATACATAGTAAGTGATTAATGTGTTCTTGTTCATTGATTGATAGAAGGATGGATTGATGGATCACTTCTTCCTTACGATGTCTTTATAAGGTAAGAAGTATGCATTTGTCCTAATTTTATAGATAAGAAAATTAGGGTTCATAACATTTAGGAACTTGCCCAAGGAAAGAGTGTGAATGGCTTCCCAAAAATCACATATTCAATAAGAGAGCAGGTTCTCTGACTTTAATTCTTTTAAGAGAAAGTCTGATTTCTGATTTTCTGATTGAAAAATAATTGAAAATCAGTTCCACTTAGAAGTGATTGGAGAATCTGCTCACCTTTCTCCCCAACCAATAGCTATTTTCTCTTTACGGGAAAAGTTCAAAAGCATTTCTACCACATTTCTCTATGCTAAGGACTATTTGCCCTTTAAGCAAGCCTTTAACAAGATGTTGAAAATCAAAAAAACATCAGCCAGGATTAATAGTGGATGGTCTTGGTCACCAAGGGATCAGCTAAAGAAACATCCTATTGCCCACATCTCAAATACTTTTGTACCTTTGACCACAGGATTTCTTCTGACATGTGTTAAAGTAACTACAGACAAAGACTAAGCTCTCGAGAGATGTAGCAAGATATGACAGAAGGAGAAGGAGTGATAAAATTCATTACTGGATATTATTCAAATATCTAGACTGATTTCTTTGGATTTTCTAGGGACTCATAGATAGTAATCATGATAAAAATTTACATTTTTATAGTGTTTCAGTCTTACAAAGTACCTTGCATATATTTTTTCTTTTGATTCTTACAAGCATCTCTGTGAACATGACTAATATGGAAATATGTTTTACATGGTTGCACATATATACTTACTGTCTAAGGAAGGAGGGAATTGAGGGATGTGAAGAGAAAATGTGGAACTCATATTTCAAATGAATGCTAATAATTGCCTTCACATGTAATTGGGAAAAAATAAAATATTATTTTTAAACAATTTATAGAAATTAACTTGATGTGGAACCAGAAAAATATCTCTGTGAGTAGATAGCACATTTTGTTATTCTACTACACCCCCATTTTGTAGATAAGGAAACATATAGTCATAAAGATTAAGTGACTTGTACAAAGGTAGTGGAGGAATCAGACTTCAAAGTTCCAGGGCTTCTTCAATATCTCACAGTTTCTTGTCAGGAATAAAGAAGCAATAGGCATTCTAAGAGATCCTTCCTAATGCTCATATTCTCTAATTCTTTGTGATAGGCACCAATTCCTGAGAACTGGGAACTAAGAACCAGAAATTTATGGAAAATGGAAAAGGTAATAACCTTAGTGCATGTGGGCCAGTCAGTTATCATGCCAAGATTCAGTTCTGTCAGTGACCCAGAAAGACTCTGTCCAACAATCAAGCATGCAAAGCCCTGTCCTCCTCAGCCCCCCCTGTTCTGCAAAGAATGGTCTTCTTCAAGGCCACCTTTACCTCTCGGTTCCTCAGGCAGTAGATGACTGGGTTGAGGAGGGGAACAATGACTGTGTAGAGCACAGACACCACCTTATTGGAATTATAAGCATACATAAGCTTGGGTCGGGCATAGGTGAAGAGAGTGGTGGAGTAGAAGAGAGTGACAACTGTGAGGTGAGAGGCACAGGTAGAGAAGGCTTTGTAGCGGCCCTGGGCAGAAGGGATCTTTAGGATGGTGGTGATGATAGCAACATAAGATGCCACCACAACACATAATGGGACAGCAATAACCATCAGAGCCAAGAAAAAATCTACTAGTTCAGCCTGAGAGGAGTCCTCACAGGAAACATTGAGGAGTGGTGAGATGTCACAGAAGTAGTGATTGATGTGGGGCATGCCACAGTAGCGCAGTCTAGCAATGAAAACCATCTTGATCATGGCAGTCATCAGGCCACAGAGCCAGCAGCCCCCAGCAAGGGCACAGCAGAGCTGGTTGCTCATAATGGCAGGGTAGCGGAGTGGATTGCAAATGGCTACATAGCGGTCAAAGGCCATGACAGCAAGGAGGATATACTCAGTACAGACAAAAGTAACAAAAAAGTAGAGCTGGGTCATACAGCCTGCAAATGAGATGCTCTTGTCATGGCTGAGGAAATCCACCAGCATCTTGGGGCTGATGACAGTGACATACCACATCTCTAGGAAGGAGAGGTGACTCAAGAAAAAGTACATGGGCTTATGGAGTTGCCCATCACTACGGATGGCAAGGATGATCATGAAGTTCTCCAGCAAGGTCAGCAGGTAAGCTAACAGAAAGAGGGAGAAGAGGAGTAGCTGGATGGCAGGCTGTGTGGGGAATCCCAGGAGGATGAATTGGGTGGTGGCTGTCCGGTTGTCCTCCCTTTGGGGCTTGGCATTCATAGTTAGCTGTGGGGATAAGTAGGGTCAATACTTGCCATGTCCTGAGCACTCATTCCTGCTTCTTCCTCCTACTCCTAATGACATCAGTTTTGCCTGCCCACATTAAAGTTAACAAGATTTAGAGCTAAAAGGGACAATAGAAGGCAGAGACAGCTAGGTGGCACAGTGGATACAGCACTGCTTCTGAAGCCATGAATGTCTGAATCAATATCTGTCCTAAGATACTTACTACCTGTGTGACCATAGGCAAGTCACTTAACCTCACTAAGCCTCAGTTTCCTCATCTGTAAAATGAACATAATAATAACTACTTCCTAGGGTTATTGGGTGGACAAAAAGAGTTGATATTCACAAATGACTTTATAAACCTTAAAGTGCTATAAAATGTTCTTCTTAGTTATCTAGTCTAGTTCTCTAATTTTATAAATGAGGAAATTAGGAGGCAGTATGGCACCATGTGAAAAGTGTTGGTAAATAGAAAGAACACTTGATTTGGAATCAAAAAACCAGTGGGAGCTTACTGTCAGTGTTATTTATTAAATACGTGGATATGGAATAGTAACTTCACCTCAGTATTTTTATCTATAAAGTAGACAGGTCAATGGCAACATGACATAACCTCTGGGTCAGGAAGATGTGGGTACAAATTGTACTTTATTATCTCTTTGACTCTGGGCAAATTTCTCAGTTATCCCAGGCAACTCTACATTGACTATAAATTGCTGAGTAAGTGCCAATTTGTGTTGATGGCTTGAGTTTTCTTATCAGGAATTCCCTTTACCAAAGAAAGCACAGGTCTAGTTCAAAGACATCCAAAATGACAGAAATAATACTTGTGTTAATCTACCTAATAGGTTCAAAAAGTACAGCCAAATCTTATAATAGCAGGTAATATAGTTCTCTGTAACAGTTTCATTTCATTATTGGATTATATTTCTCCTTTTCTTTGCTATCACTATGCAATTTTATATGCAATTAGTACTTAATAAATGTTGAATAAATCAAGGGGAGCCATTATTACGTCTTGAGAAAATTCACAGTCAAGTTTCCCCTAATCTTCCACTATACTCCCATCCTCATGCAGCCACCCTCTCAGCACGTATCTTATATGGATACGTACTTTGGTTATGGATTCTTTAGTTTATCCTGGGAGACAAGACAACCTGTTCTCTGATTGTTGGCTGATGTCAGCATAAAAAGGAGAGCTATTTGAAGCCTATTTGAAGGCTGGTAAAAGAAAATGTCCCCTTTAGTTCCAAAAAGTGGAATGGCAGAGGTTGGAAATGGGGAGTATTATCTTTGTTTTTATTTGCTTCTTATAACCCCCAATGGGAATAGGTAGTTTATTCGATTATAATACTCATTTGACAAATGACTAAATCTTAACTAAATTAAAATTATTTGCCTAACATCACAAAACAAGTTAGAGAATGTGACAGGATTCAATCTTCAGTCTCTAGTACGTTTCTATCTTTGCTCTAAAAAACCAAAGCAAAGAACCTGTTATTTCTGGTGGACAGCACATTTTGTATTATCTATACTCTCTAGGTCAGAAGGAGCAGAAGAAAAAAATCAGAGAAATAGAGACTCATAGTATGTCTTCAGTGAATAATGAGTAATTCCATTGGGCTACATCACAAGCTAGATGTAGAGAAATAACTAGAAATGAGATGCTCTAGAGACAGAGGTGAAAGATAATGGAGGTCTTGAATGGGGAGTTGTACTTACTTATCTAAGCAATAGAAAACCAGTGAAAGTTTTTGACGAAGAGGGCGTCATTAGAGGTGTTTTATAGGAAGATTGCTATGGCAGCAATTGCATGTAGAGGGGAATGAAGATAAAGAGATTGGAGGTAGGAAAAGCACTTGAGTCCAGATGAGTGGTTATGAGAGCCTGAACTAGGTATTGACAATGTTAAAGAAAGAACAAGCTGAGAAACAGTGAGAATGTAGAATTAGTTATGGCTTATAAATGATTATGAGGCAAGTGGGAGGCAAAGAGGCAAAGAGAGAGAGAAGTCCAATATAATTTCAAGGTTGCTAGGTTTATTTGACAAGGAGAAGAGTGATGCCATTAATTTTTTTTAATGGGGCAGGCAGGTGGTAGAGTGGATAAAATACAAGGCCTGGAATCAGGAAGATTCATCTCCCTGAGTTCAAACCTGCCCTCAAATGCTTACTAGTTGTGTGACCCTGGGCAAATTGCTTAACCCTGTTTACCTCAGTTTCTTCATCTGTCAAATGAGCTGGAGAAGCACACTGCAAACCATTGCAGTATCTTTGCCAAGAAAACCCAAAATAAGGTCACAAAGAGCCAGGTGCAACTCAAACAAAACTGAGGAAAAAAACAAGAAAGTAAAGGAGAAAAGTTTGATGGTAAAATAATATGTATGTTTGAGGCACCCTAAATTTGATGAGATAGTCAAAATACACCTAGTTTGCTTACTGAAGGAATAACCTTAGTGAGTAAATAGAATAGAACTGGTAGCATGACTATGGAATATCTATCTTTAAGAAGTAACAATGAAAGAAGAACCATCAGAAGAGAGAAAAAAGGAGATGACAGAGGGCTAGGCTATCATTATTATTATTTTTTTCTCATTAGATCATAAGTTCCTTGGGGGTCAGGTATCTGATTTCTCCTTGTTTATGCCCTAGTGCCTAACATAGTGCTCTACACATAATGTATACTTCTTAAATGTTAGTTGATTGACCTAATAAATATATGTTTTTTCATGAAACTCTAGATGAATAAATGAACCAAAAGAGTATAATGACATGAAAATAAAATGTGGAGAAAATTTTAAAGGGGAGCAAGTCTTTGATAAAGAGTTATCTATAACACTTGAGGGAACATTTTCAGTGAACTGGGAACAAGAGATGGATACTAGAGACTGAGGAGCGGTAAGGAAATGGAGACAGCAATTATAGACAATTTTTTAGAAGTTTAGGGATAAAGTAGAATGAGAAACAAGGTGATTGTATAAGTGGTAGCAAGGAGAGATTCTGTTTTGTTTCATTAAGATGGACAGAAAAAACTGCATTCTAAAAGCAAAAAATAAGAAAATACTATGGGGAGAAATTGAAAGTACAAAAGAGAGGATAATTGTAGAGTAAGCCCTAGTGGTAGTAGATGAGGATGGGATTGAAGACACAAAGGGAGGGCAAACCTTAGCAAAGATAATAGAAACTATAGCCTAAGAGACAGGAGGAAAGGATGAAAAAGAAAATAGAGATTGTATAATAGAGATGAGGAAGATGCAGGATCTCACTTTGGATGATCTTGCCTTCAGCAAAGAAATAAAAATAATAATAACAATAACTAATGTTCATAGAGAACTTTAACGTTTGTAAAGTGTTTTACAAATACCTCATTTCATCCTCACAACAACCCTGGGAGGTAAATACTCTTATTATCTCTATTCTGTAAATGATGAAACTGAGACGCACAGAGGTTAAGTGACTTGCCAAGGGTTCCACAGTTAGTGTCTCAGGCTCATCTCTTATTGACTCCAAGTCCAGTGGCCTAGCACTAGTACCATCTAGTGGCTCATAAATATTAGGCTGTTCATCCCTTAAGAGTAAAGATGGGGTAGGATGGAATCTAGGAGATTTGGAAAGGTTTGGAAGAGTCATAAGGGGAAATGCAAAAAAAGTCAACAAGAGATAGAGAAAAGATTTCTAAAAAGCAACAAGAATTAAAAATGGAGAATATGTTCCAGAAGACAATGATGTCAATACTGGTGGCCCATGCAGGAACCTGCTGTCTGACTTTTTTTCCAGAAAGGAGTTTCAAGATATGGTCATAGACCCTGAAAGTCCTGCTTATTGTCACAATTGGGATTTTTCCAGGCTATCCTAAAGAGCATTTCTTTTTCTTTTTCCCACCCCTGAAGGGATTTTTCAAAATCTCAAAGGGAGAGACTTAAGACAAAAGGAAAACTAATGAAGTTAGTATTCAAGCTCAATCAAGTATGTCACACAATATGTTATCAGGAGGTTGGAGGATGGGAACAAGACTATGTTATTTAACAGAAAAATATGGGCTCATCTCTCCAAAGTCCTGGATAGAAGGAGAGGGAACCAAAACTAGGAATAAGGAAACTCTAAGGCTTAATAAAGAGGGAAACATTCAAAAATTGAATCTGGTTGCTTTAGGAGATAATGAGCTCTCCATCAGTAGAAGCCCTCAAGCAGAGGCTAGATGATCATTTAGTGGAGATGTTGTAAAGGAGATTCTCTAATCAGGTTTGCAAACTTGTAGTACAGTGAAGCTAAGGTCCCTTCCTATTCTAAGACTCTGATTCTATGAAATGTGTCTGTTTTCTTGTTTTTGAGTGTTTGGGGAACTTTTACTCTAAAGATATCAGAAAACTTTGTGATAAATATTTCCATAAGTAGTCCCAGTTGGTGGTGGAATTTATTTATATACCACTCCATCTGGGGTGTAACCATCCCCTTTCTTAGGCCTATTTTTCACCACTCTAAAATTTCTTTCACTGGAGGTACTGGAAGGCTCAGGAGAAATCTGATGAATCAGAATGTTTGAACAGGGAAGTTTAGAACTGGAGAAACCTTAGAATTCACACTCTAATCTCTTCAATTTACTAGCAAAGTACCTGTGAAAGAAAATTTAATTGTATTGCTTTTAGTGATCCTGCTCCCCCATTGGAAAGATCCCATCAAACCCAGGATTGGAGTAAGAAGAACTGAATTTTCATTCCAGCTTCACCCTCAAACTACAGTGTGACATTAAATAAATTACTTCACTTACCTGATTTTTAGCTCAGTTCTACCTGAGGTAGGATAATTCTGGCTTTACTTTTATCTCGAATATTCTGTAGCAAAAAGAGGAAGTTATGTGATGGTAAAAGGCATTGGGGAAACTGAGACACTAAAGCAAGATGATGCATGTAAGGTAAATGATGCTTCATTGAGAGCCAGAAGACCTATGGTTTTCTTCTGGCTCTGCCACTAATTAACTATGTAACTTTAGTTTTTTTGAATTTGTCTGTCTGGCTCTCAATTTCCTAAATCATGAGATTAGCACTCAGTGATCTTTAAGATTTCTTCAAGCTCTAACATTATCTAGGTCTAAATGAGTGGGGCAAAGGGATCTCAGGAAAACCTAAGTTCAAATCCAGCCTCAGGCACTTTGTAGCTGTGTGACCCTGGGCAAGTCATTTCACCTCCATCTGCCCAAGGTTCATCATCTATAAAACAGGGATAATAATAAGACCAACCATCTAGAGTTTTGGGGGTTGTTTTGAGGATCAAATGGAATATTTGTAAAATGCCCCACACAATGCCTGACACATATTTGGTTGGTTGTTGTCCTCTATTCTCAAAGTGGAGAAAAATGACACCACAGTGTTGGAGTCATGATACAGTTTGTCCGGCTGCAGGTCTGATCAGACCAATATAAGCTCGAAGCACTCTGCCACAGATCCTGCACAAATAGTCCACGAAAACATTGGGAGAGGTGACGTCTCTAAACTGACACATAGCAAGTGCTATATAAATGTTAGCTATGAATGACAACGACGACGATGACGATGATGATGATGACGACGATGATCATCATCGTCGTCATCATCATTATCTGTAACAACAACAGGATTGCTAATCACTTCAGCCTTCCTCCCAATTTGTAATGCTTCATATATACCCACTGCCCCACTCCATGTAAAGGAAAGAAAATTTGACTCTTCTCGACTCCACTGGTGGCTGAGGAGGACAAATCTGTTTTCTCTGAGCAGACTGGGTAAAACTAGGGGAGGCACTTGACAGTCTCCCAAGGTTCTGACCCTGGTTGTTCCCCTTACATGAAAAAGTATCACCTCCCCCACTCCTACCCCAGTTCCCACACACATACGTACACATGCAGGAAAATGCCCAGCTACTCTCTGCCAGAGTACCACCCTGGTTTGATCATTGTATTGGAACATTGATTTTCTACATGGAATGGATTTGCATTCTACTTCACAGAATCAAAGAATTTTAGAGTGGGAAGGAACCTTAGAATTTTATGTTATTCAAAACTATAACCCCCAAAAGAATTCCTTCTACAACATACCTGATTAATTGTCCTAGACTCTGCTTGAAGACCCCAAATGTAATAGCTCTGAAGACAACCCTTTCTTTTTTGGATAACTTCCCCTCTCAGAAAGTTTTTCCTCAGGGGTGGCTAGGTGGCACAGTGAATAGAGTACCGGCCCTGGAGTCAGGAGGACCTGGGTTCAGATCCAGCCTCAGACACTTAACACAAAAATTAGCCCTGTGACCTTGGGCAAGTCACTTAACCCCAATTATGAAGCCAAAAAAAAAGTTTTTCCTGACATCAAACCCAAATTTGAAATTTCCTTCCATAACTCCTGATTCCTGCCTCACAAAACAAACTGGAGAAATGTAATCCCTCAATGGGTGAGAACACTTTAAATACTTAAAGATGGCTATCTTTGGGGCAGCTAGGTGGTGAGGTGAATTGAGCACTGGCCCTAGAGTCAGGAGGACCTGAGTTCAAATCTGATCTCAAAGACACTTAACACTTACTAGCAGTGTGACCTGGGCAAGTCACTTAACCCGAACTGCCCAGCTCTCTCCCCTCCAAAAAGAAAAAAAAAAAGGCTATCTTCTATATAGTAATTAATTGTTCTGCTTATTGCAAGGACACTTCTAGATGTCGAATAAATTAAGAACCTCTTACTTATTAACAGTTTTGCAAATTCTTTTTTAAATTTCCTCATTCTACCCATGTATTTTGTATAATGCTTTAACAGCAATATCTCTTCTTCTCTTGATCTTCATATAAATCAACAGTTCTTTATTTTATTTTATCATGGTATGTTGAAATCTAAAGACCTCTCATCAGAATAATAGTTTTAAATAATTACAAAAATAATCCTAAATTTTGTGAGAGACTAGTAAAAATAAAAATGCAGTTTTTCCCTGTCCAAGTTCCTGAACTCCTGAAATCTACCCTTAAATCAGATTAAGTACCCTAATAGTCTAGTTGCTTTTGATCCTGTTTGCCTCTAGTTACGTTCCTCACAAAACTAATCATTGCTTAATAAAAAATTATAATCTCCCCCCATTCCAATAATTTTTGTTCTTTCATACCTTTTCAGAATGATATTATAATAATGAGAATTTTCCCACCAAGTATCAGGGACACCTATGAGGTCAAATATCCCTTTTTGTATTGGGGATTCTAGTTCACCACTTTGCTATCCCTCTAACATTAATCATGTGCTCAGGGAGCAAAAATATTTTTTGAAACAAGTAAATAACAAAAACAAAATAAATGCATTTGCAAGTCAAATAAAAATAATTGGGGATTATCCAGGTCACCAGTCTGCACCATTATCATGGATAACTTGAGAGATAGCTTCAATGGTGTTCTGGAAGGATTGGAATCATCTCTCTACAAACCTTGCACATGAAGTGTGCACTTTGAAAATATTTGTTGAAAGTTTGGGTCAGTTCCCTATTCCTCATTTTTGCTTTGGTTGAAATTCAACTAAGTTTTCAGCCTGTGAAGAACACAAGTCCTTGGATACTGGACATTACCATTGAATCTCCAAACCTGGTCAGGAGCTGCTGATCCTGGCTGAACATTGATGAATTGGACTGGGCTGAATTAAGCAGAGCTGTGCTGAGATGGTTGGGCTGTTCTAGGTTTTGTCTCTCCTCAGCTGGAGCCAAGAATGAAACAGACACTCTTTTTTCTCCATGTCCTCCTTCCCATTTGAGGGGCCAAGGACCAATTCCCTGACATCTCAAGGGAACCCTCCCTGGAGAGAGAACTGGGAAGGTGATTTGGCCAAAGTCCTGGGGGATACTTGGAATAAGAGTCTGATGGAGGCAGGGTTGAGGATGGGACTACTTTAAGTGGTACCCCGGGGAAAGAAGATGCTTAGGTCACTTTCAAGAGTGTCCAACCCCATCTCTAAACAAGACTGTGAATGCAAGTGCATTTTGGGGGACAGGAGATGATGGAAGTGGAAGAAAGAGAAGTGCTCTTTCCCCCAACAATCTTTTCCTTCTCTGGCTGGTCTCCATACATAGCAAAGGTGTCCAGGTAGAGACAGTAAACATAAAACATAGAAAATAAGTTAAGTTATTCATGTTAGCTTGGAGAGATGAAAAAACAGTACCTATGCCCTTACAAGCACACAGTAAGTTTCACTGCACACAAACCAGCAGAGACTTAAGTACACATACATATATATTCATACACATGTAGATATAATCCCTATGCGAGATGCAAATTTCCATGCAGTCTGAAGCACAGGCTGAAAGGCTATTTACATTGTATGAAATAAAGTGGAAATCTAAAAGAATGTCCATATCAGGAACCTTGTAGATTGTCATTCTGTTTGATTTGACCCAAACCACAAAGATTTCTGAAGCATTCGTTATGTAGAGAGCTTTGGACTTTGCATCTGGGGGAATGTAAAACTTAGAAATATATGAGAGCCCTTGCCCTCATAAAGATGACAATTTGGAAGGCCATAAGACACAAACATGGCTAAATGCAAGGATAATAGTATATGTTAGGTGCAGATCAGAAGTGTAAAATAAAGTGTTCATTATACTGCTTCCTTCAGGCTCTAAAGGACCTGATGAAACTGGAGGCCCACAGGGGCCATCTGCCCAAGTGTGGATTGAGAAAAGCAGCCTCCTTGGCTCCAGTTCTCTCCCAGTAAGCTAATTAGCCCTCTGAGCTAAAGAACAGGGTTTAGGAGAAGTGTGGGCAGGTCCAGCTAGGGCTTGAAGAGGCCTGGACATAAACACAAAGAGGCCCATGAAGAGAAACTCCAGTGCTTACACAGCCATTGAGAATGGGGGAGATGACATTATTCCTAAGGTGAAAAGAAAGGGGAACAGATACCATTATGAGCCACCTAAATCCCCAGGGGTGGCTGGGTAAATTGTTAAAAATAAAAACCATTAGCTTGACATTTGTGAGTTGAGCTGAACTAGCCTGGCCATCTGTTAGGAGCTTTCTTTTCCCAGTACTGTACCTCACAGCCCCTCAACGCCATTCCCCCATTACCTCCTTTTTGCTCCAATCTCTGAGAATAAAGAGGAATTTGCCAAAACCAGTTTCTCTCCTTGGGTCCTTAATGTTACCATCTGCTGTCTCTTCTGGGAGCTTGTCCTTTCTATCATACTTTCTATCACCCTAATTTTATTTTTTATGCTGTATTTAATATTTTAATAAAGGTGAATGAAAAGATAAGAGTTGAGAATAAATACCAGCATCTAATGATTAGTGAGATAAGATGCCAGGGCATTCACACAGGTATTTCTTTTCTTCAAAAGCTTATAAAAAGATTCATTTTTAAAAAAATAGAATAAAGGATAGCATAATGTACTGAATGAGGATGCCAAAGACCTGACTTCTTATTCTTCATCCTCCATTAAAAGCTATGTGAGCATGGGAAAGTCAGTTTCTGGACCTATAGTTTTTTTGTTTTGTTTTGTTTTTTTATCCTAGTTATTTATTTCTTTTTATTATTTTTTAACAAATGCTTTATTAACTTCTGGTTTACATCATTCATTTCCACCAGATTTTGAGTTACAATTTTTCCCCATTTTCCCTACCCACCACCCCAGAATACCAGTCCCACTAGATATCCCCTCATCCAATCTGCTCTCTCTCATATCTTCTCCCAGACCCCCTTTGACTTTGCCATTAGGGCAAGGTGAATCTCTGAGCCCCAATTCCTGAACATCTTATCTCCCAATTACATGCAAAATAGTATTAATAATAGTATTTATATACATTTGAAACATTTAATTTTAAGAATTCGAATTTCAGATCCATTCCCTTCCTCCCTTGTCACCCACTCCCTCTGGGAAGATAAGCAATTCAGTTTGTGTTGTACGTGTATAGCTATGCAAAACATTACCACAGTAGATATATTGTAAAAGGCTGCTTATTATTTCCCTCCCACCCATCCCACCCCCAACCTGGTCCATTCCCAACTTTGATGCTGTCCCTCTTCTATACTGGGTACTTCCAACCTCTCCTACCCCTAGAATGCTCCCCCCTCTTATTCCCCTTCCCCCTACTCTCCTGCAGGGTGAGATATCCCATTTAGTATGTACGTCATTCTCTCCCTGAGCCAAATTCAATGAGAATATGGTTTTGCCTTTCTGCCTTCCTGTTCTTCCCACCCCCCTGCAACTACTTCCCCTTGCCTCTTCTACATGAGATAGTTTACCCTACCCTGTCTCTCCCCATCTCCTCTTGTTACTTTCCTCTCTCACCTCTTAACTTCACCCCTTAAGTATCATCCCTTCCAACCAAATTCAATCTGTGCCCTCTATCCATGTATACCTGTAAACATATATACACACATTCATATATGTATTCATATGTCCTTATACCCTTCTTCAATTATTTTCATAACGAAAAAGGTTTCATCAGACACATTATTGTTTGTCCATGTAGGAATGTAAATAGTGCAACTTTGATAAGTTCCTTTTGATTTCTTTTCCCTGATTACCTTATCAAGCATCTCTTGCTTCTTGTGTCTGAATGTCAAATTTTCTATTCAACTCTGGTTTTTTCCTCAAGAATGCTTGAAAGTCCTCTGTTCCACTGAATGACCATATTTTCTCCTGAAACAAGATACTCAGTTTTGCTGGGTAGGTGACCCTTGGCTTCAATCCCAGCTCTTTTGCCCTCTGGAATATCATATACCATGCCCTTCAATCCCTCAGTGTAGAAGCTGCCAGGTCCTGGGCTATTCTGATTGTGTTTCCACAATATTGGAATTGTTTTTCCTGGCTGCTTGTAGTATTTTCTCCTCGATTTCGGAGTTCTGGAACCTGGCTATAATATTCCTAAGAGTTTTCTTTTTGGGATCCTTTTCAGGAAGTGATCTGTGGATTCTTTCAACCTCTATTTTGTCCTTTGGGTCTAAAACATCAGGGCAATTTTCCTTGAGAATTTCTTGAAGGGTGATTTCTAGGTTCTTTCTTTGATCACGACTTTCAAGTAGTCCAATAATTTTTAAATTATCTCTCCTGGATCTATTTTCCAGGTCAGTGGTTTTTCCCATGAGATAATGCACATTGCCTTCTATTCTTTCATTTCTTTGGATCTGCATCTTGATTTCTCATAAAGTCACTAGCTTCCATTTGCTCCAGTCTAATTCTGAAGGAATGATTCTCCTCAGTGAGCTTTTTGAGATTCTTTTTCCATCTGGCAAATTCAGCTTTTTAAGGCATTCTTCTCCTCATTGCCTTTTTGAGCCTCTTTTGCCATTTGAGTGTCTATTTTTTAAGGTGTTATTTTCCTCAGTCAGGCTGTTGACTGTCATTTCATACTTTTCTTGCATCTTTCTCATTTCTCTTCCAAATTTTGCCCCCACTTCTCTTATCTGCTTCTTAAGGTCCTCTATGGCCTGTAAGCAGCTTATTCTTTTATTGGAAGCTTTTGGTGCAGGAGTATCACCCTAATTTTAAATCTCTCCTTATATACTACCTTTTTCCCTAATGCTTATGAAATATTTCCAAATTTCATCCATAAATATAAAAAGCCTTCATATGATCATTTTTCTTTTAAAAATTGCCTCATATCTCTCCATGTTATAGTCAATTTCCTAGAAAAAAATTCTCTATTTTCCTCATTTCTACTTTTTCTCTTCGCACTTGTGGAACGACTACAGATGCTACCACTTACCTAACACTGCTCTCTCTTCAAGAATGATAATTGTCAAAAAAAAAAAAGGGGCAGCTAGGTGGCACAGTGAGTAGAGCATGGGCCCTGGAGTCAGAAGGACCTGAGTTCAGATCCAGCCTCAGATACTTAACACACACACAAACAAAAACCTAGCTATGTGACCTTGGGCAAGTTACTTAACCCCAATTGCTCTCCAAAAAGCAAAAAAAAAAGAATGAGAATTGTCTCTTTATAAATCCAATAGTCCTTTCTTAGCTCTTCTCCATGCTTTATTATACAATGCTGACCATAACCTCCTACTGGATACCCTCTCTTCCCATGTTTTATTTTTTTTTCTAATTACATGTAAAGGTAATTTTCAAAATTCATTTTTATAATATTTTGAGTTTCGGGTTTTTCTCCCTCCTTTCCTCTGATCCCTCCTCCCCATAATGGCAAGTACCCTGATATAGATTATACATGTACAATCATGAACATATTTCTACATTAGTCATACTCTGAAAGAAGAAACAGAACAAAAGGCAAAAGCCAAAAAAAAAGCCATGAAAATAATATGCTTCAATCTGCTTTTAGACTCCATAGTTCTTTCTCTGGATGTGCATAGCATTTTTCATCATGGGTCATTTGGAATGGTCATTGTTTTTCTGAGAAGAGCTAAGTTAATCATAGTCAATCATTGTACAATGTCACTATTACTGTGTAAAATATTCTCCTGGTTCCATTCACTTCATTCAACATCAGTTAAAATAAGTCTTTCCAGGTTTTTTTCTGAAAGCCATCTGCCCATCAATTCTTATACAAAATAGTATTCTATTACATTCATATACCACAGCTTCTTCAGCCATTCACCAAGTGATGGGTATTCCCTCAGTTTCCAGTATTTTGCCACCATGAAACTGGCTGTTATAAATATCTTTGTACATGGAGGCCATTCACTTTTTAATGATCTCTTTGGGATACAGAACTAAGAGTAGCATTGCTAGGTCAAAGACTATACGCAGTTTTGTAATTCTTTGGTCAGAGTTCCAAATTTCTCTCCCATAATGGTTGGATAATTGACAAATTCACCAACAATGAATTAGTGCCACAATTTCCCCACATCTTCTCCAACGTTTTTTTTTTTCTGTCATATTAGCCAATCTGGTAGGTGTGAGGTGGAACCTCAGAGTTGTTTTAATTTGAATTTCTCTAGTCAATAGTGATTTAGAGCACTCTTCATATGCTTACAGAGAGAGATCTTTGATTTCTTTATCTGAAAATTGCTTATTCATATCCTTTGACTATTTAGTAATTGGGGAATGCCTCTCTATATTTGAAGAATGAAATGTTTATCAGAAATACTTGCTATACAAATTGTTTCCTAACTTTTTGCTTTTCTTCTAATCTTGGTTGGATTGGTTTTCTTTGTGAAAAATATTTTTAATTTAAAGTAATAAAAATATCCATTTTGAATTTCATGATGATCCTTATTACTTATTTTGTCATATATTTCTCCATTCTCTGTAGAACTATCATGTAAACTATTCCTTGCTCTGCTAATTTGCTTTTGTTATCACCTTTTAATTTCTAAATCATGTACCCATTTTGATCTTATCTTGGTATAGGATGTGATATACTGATCTATGCCTAGTTTCTGCCATACTATTTTCCAGTTTTCCCAGCACTATTTTTGTTAAATAGCTGAAGTTTTGGGGTCAGTAAAATAGTAGATTAATATAATCATTTACTATTGTGTCTTGTGTACCTGATTTATTTCACTGATCCACCACGCTATTTTTTTTATTCAGTACTAGATAATTTTGAATACTGATGCTTTATAATATAGTTTTAGATATGGTATAGCTACACCACCTTCCTTTACATTTTTCATTAATTCACTTAATATTCTTAACCTTTGCCCTTCCATGTAAATTGTAATATTTTTGCTAACTCTATAAAATAATTTTTGGTAGTTTGATTGGCTGGCATGGCACTGAATATGTAAATTAATTTAAGTAGAATTGTAATCTTTATTATATCTACTCAGCCTTCCCATGAGCAATTGATATTTTTCCAATTTTTTTATCTGACTTTATTTGTATGAAAATTGTTTTGTAATTGTGTTCATACAATTCCTGGATTCGTCTTGGCAAGAAGAATTCCTGATATCATTTTAAATGGAATTTCTCTTTCTATCTCTTCTTGTTGAGCTTTCTGGGTAAGATGCAAAAATGCTGATGACTTATATGGGTTTATTTTATATCCTGCAACTTTGCTAAAATTGTTACTTATTTCAGGTAGTTTTTTTTTAGTTGATTCGCTAGGATTCTCTAAGCATACCATCATATAATCTGCAAAGAGTGATAGTTTTCTTTCCTCATTACCTAGCCAAATTCATTCAAATTATTTTTCTTCTCCTAATGCTAAGGCTAACATTTCTAGTATGATATTGATGAATATATATGAATATATGAATATATATGAATAATAGTGGTGATTAAAGGCATCCTCATTTCACCCCGATCTTATTGAGAAAACTTCTAGCTTATTCCCATTACACATAATGTTTGCTGATGGTTTTTCATAGATATTACTTATTTTAAAGAAAGATCCATTTATTCCTATACTCTCTTGTGTTTTTTTTAAATTTGATTTTAAAAGGAAGATAAGCAACTCAGTATATACTGTACATGTGTAACTATGCAAAACATTACCATAGTAGATATATTGTACAAGATTGTTTATATTTCCCTCCCTCCCATCCCACCTTCCACCTTGTCAACTCACCACCTTGATCCTGTCCCTTTTCAAAAGTGGGTGCTTCAAACTCCCCCCATCCTGCCCTTGCTTCCATCATCTCCCCCACATCCCCCTCCCCCCACTCTCCTGTATGGTGAGATATCCCATTTAGTATGTATGTTATTCTCTCCTTGAGCCAAATTCAATGAGAATAAGGTTTTGGCTTTTTGCATTCCTGTTCTTCCTCTCCCCTGCAAACACTATTCCTTGCCTTTTCTACATGAGATAGTTTTCCCCATTCTGTCTCTCCCCATCTCCTCTCATTATGTTCCTCTCTCACCTCTTGATTTCACACCTTGAGTATCATCCCTTACCATTAAATTCGACCTGTGCCCTCTATCTATGTATACCAATAAGCATATATACACACATTCACATATGTATTCATGTGCCCATATACCCTTCTTCAGATATTTTCATACTGAGAAAGTTTTCACCAGGTAGAGTTATTGTTTTTCCATGTAGGAATGTAAATAATTCAACTTTGATAAGTTCCTTATGATATTTTCCCTGTTTAATTTCTCAAGCATCTCTTGCTTCTTGTGTATGAATGTCAAATTTTCTATTTAACTCTGTTTTTTTCCTCAAGAATGCTTGAAAATCCTCTATTCCACTGAATGGCCATATTTTCCCTGGAACATGACACTCAGGTTTGCTGGGTAAGTGATTCTTGGTTTTAATCCTAGCTCCTTTGCCTTCCAGAATCATATTCCATGCCCTTCAATCCCTCAGTGTAGGAGCTGCCAGATCCTGTGTTATCCTAATTGTGTTTCCACAATATTGAAATTGTTTCTTCCTGGCTGCTTGTAGTATGTTCTCCTTGATCTGGGAATTCTGGAACCTGGCTACAATATTCCAAGGAGTTTTCTTTTTGGGATCTTTTTCACGAGATGACCTATGGATTCTTTCAGCCTCTATTTTGTCCTCTGGTTCTAGAACATCAGGGCAATTTTCCTTGAGAATTTCTTGAAAGATGGTTTCTAGATTCTTTCTTTGATCATGGTTTTCAGGTAGTCCAATAATTTTTAGATTGTCTCTCCTGGATCTATCTTCAGGTCAGTGGTTTTTCCCATGAGATATTTCGCATTGCCTTCTATTCTTTCATTTGTTTGGATTTGCTTAATAGAATCTTGATTTCTCATAAAGACACTACCTTCCATTTGCTCCAGTCTAATTCTGAAGGAATGATTCTCCTCAGTGAGATTTGAGATTCTTTTTCCATCTTGCAAATTCAGCTTTTTAAGGCATTCTTCTCCTCATTGCCCTTTTGAGCCTCTTTTGGCATTTGAGTTAGTCTATTTTTAAGGTGTTATTTTCCTCAGTCAGGCTGTTGACTCTCATTTCATAGTTTTCCTGCATCCTTCTCATTTCTCTTCCCAATTTTCCCCCACTTACCTTATGTGCTTCTTAAGGTCCTCTGTGGCATGTAACCAGCTCATATTTTCATCTGGGGCTTTTGGTGCAGGATTTCTGACCTCACAGTCCTCCTCCTGTTCCATGCTTTGATCCTCTTTCCCCCCCCAGATAGGAGTCTAATGTTGAATTTTTCTGTTTATTTTGTTTCTTTTGCCTAGGTATGTTGCCACTCAATTACTTGACTTTTGGGCTTGTTGCCACAGTAGGACTCTGCCACCAACCAGAGGAGCTTTCATTCCAAACACTGGGGTTTTCTCCACTTCTGGAGGTATTAGTTGGGTGGCCTCTGTGAAGCCTCCACACACTCTGGCAAGCTGGTCACACATCCCAAGACCTCCTCCCCAGACCGCAATCGAGATCCAAGAAGGGTAAAGCAAGAGTGCTCATCCCCCAGACTGATTGCAGGATCCCCCTACAGTTTGCAGGCCAAGAGCAGAAGCTCCAATGCGGCAATGTGGTACAAGTGGCGCCAGCTTCTCAGCGACTTCTTGGCCCCAGGGAAAGAAGCTGACATGCTCTCCCAACTGGTCCCAAAGTCCATAGGGCACTGACCTCTCACTTTGTCCTAGGCATCTATGTGTTGATAATTCTGGACATTCCACAGCTGGTGGTGTTCTGGGGTCCCTCCAGCCTCCTGCTGGTCTGGCTGCCCTTGGGCTAAAACCTCTGACTCATGTGGTCCTGGGCTTGGCTCCCAGAGCTATGTGCTGGCCATTCCCTGCTGGGCTGCAGGACTATCCTCCGCGGGAGGTTAGCTTCTCTATCATTTTGTGGGCTCTGGAGCTCCAGAGGTCATTCATAGTCCCTCTGTTACATAATTTTTAAGTGGTGTGGGCTGGAGCTCAGCGGAAGTGCTGTTTCTACTCCACCATCTTGATTCTGCCCCCTCTCTTGTGTTTTTTAAAAGGAATGAGTGCTATGTTTTGTCAAAAGCTTTTTCTGCAACTATTGAGAAAATCATATTATTGCTAGTTTTTGATAATGATGTGGTCAATTACCCTAAAATTTTTTCCTAACATTGAGTCACCCTTACATTTCTGGTATAAATCTGTAGCAGCAAGCACCCAAGCATACCTAGGATGGTTGCTAGCACAAGTTCTTTGATCTGCTTTTCTAAAGGAAAGCAACTCAAAAAGGGTTAACAATCTCACTTTAATCAAACATATATGTATGTTTGTGTGTATGTGTATGTATTTACCTAATTCAGGGGAATAAGTCAGCACCCTGAACTTCAGAGATTATAAAAAGAAAATACAAGCAGAGAAAAAATACAGATAGAGAAAATAAAACAGTTCACCAACAGACAGGGCTTCTTGCTGTCTGACCATCACATATCTACATAGTAAGTTACCAGAGAGAGAAGAACCAACATCTGTTTTTTTCTTTGTTTGTTTGTTTGGGGTTTTTTTTTTGGCATGCTTTGATCTTTATTCAGACTCCATAGTTCTTTCTCTGGATGAGGATAACATTTTCCACCATGAATCTTTTGGAATTGTCTTGGATCATTGTATTGCTGAGAAGAGCTAAGTCAATTATTATAGTTAATCTTCACACAATGTTTCTGTTCCTTTGTACTATGTTCTCCTAGTTCAGCTCCCTTCAATCAACATCCATTCATGTAAGACTTTCCAGGTTTTTCTGAAATCTGTCTGCCCATCATTTTTTATATAACAATAGTATTTTATTATATTCATATGCCACAAGTTGTTCAGCCATTCCATAATGAAGTGTGTCCTTTCAATTTTTTTTTTTGCCTTCTTTTTTTTTTGTTTTTTTATTTTATTTTTCCAAATGCTTTATTAACTTCTGGTTTACATCACTCATTTCTACCAGATATTGAGTTGCAATTTTTCCCCATTTTTTCCCTACCCACCACCCCAGAATAGCAGTCCCACAGGATATCCCCTCATCCAATCTGCTCTCTCCCATATCTTCTCCCATACCTCCTTCAACTTTTCCATTTGGGCAAGGTGAATCTCTGTGCCCCAATGCCTGCACATCTTATCTTCCAGTTACATGCAAAATAGTATTAATAATAGTATTTAAATATATTGGAAACATTTAATTTTAAGAATTCGAATTTCAGATCCATTCCCTTCCTCCCTTGTCACCCACTCCCTCTGGGAAGATAAGCAATTCAGTTTGTGTTGTACATGTATAGCTATGCAAAACATTACCACAGTAGGTATATTGTAAAAGGCTGCTTATTATTTCCCTCCCACCCATTCCACCCCCACCTGGTCCATTCCTTTCTTTGATCCTGTCCCTCTTCAAAAGTGGGTGCCTCCAATCACCCCCCCCACAGCATGCCCTCCCCTCCATCATCCCCCCTCTCATCCCCCTCCCCCTACTCTTCTGCAGGGTGAGATATGCCATTTAGTATGTATGTGATTCTCTCCCTGAGCCAAATTCAATGAGAATATGGTTTTGCCTTTCTGCCTTCCTGTTCTTCCCACCCCCCTGCAACTACTTCCCCTTGCCTCATTTACATGAGATTATTTACCCTACCCTGTCTCTCCCCATCTCCTCTTGCACATTCCTCTCTTACCTCTTAACTTCACCCCTTAAGTATCATCCCTTCCCACCAAATTCAACCTGTGCCCTCTATCCATGTATACCTGTAAACATATATACACACATTCACATATGTATTCATATGCCCATACATCCTTCTTCAATTATTTTCATACTGAGAAAGGTTTCATCAGTCACAGTTATTGTTTTTCCATGTAGGAATGTAAATAGTTCAAATCTGATAAGTACCTTTTGATTTCTTTTCCCTTTTTACCTTCTCAAGTATCTCTTGCTTCTTTTGTCTGAATGTCAAATTTTCTATTCAACTCTGGTTTTTTCCTCAAGAATGCTTGAAAGTCCTCTATTCCATTGAATGACCATATTTTCCCCTGAAACAAGATACTCAGTTTTGCTGGTTAGGTAATTCTTGGCTTCAATCCCAGCTCTTTTGCCCTCTGGAATATCATATTCCATGTCCTTTTGATCCCTCAGTGTAGAAGCTGCAAGGTCCTATTCTGATTGTGTTTCCACAGTATTGAAATTGTTACTTCCTGGCTGCTTGTAGTATTTTCTCCTCAATTTCGGAGTTCTGGAACCTGGCTATAATATTCCTAAGAGTTTTCTTTTTGGGATCCTTTTCAGGAGGTGATCTGTGGATTCTTTCAACCTCTATTTCCCCCTCTGGGTCTAAAACATCAGGGCAATTTTCCTTGATAATTTCTTGATGGATGATTTTTAAGTTCTTTCTTTGATCATGGCTTTCAGGTAGTCCAATAGTTTTTAAATTATCTCTCCTGTATCTATTTTCCAGGCCAGTGGTTTTTCCCATGAGATATTTTGCATTGCCTTCTATTCTTTCAATTGCTTGGATCTGTATAACAGCATCTTGAACCCTCATAAAGTCACTAAAAGGCATTGCCTTTTAGAACCTCTTTTGCCACTTGAATTAGTCTATTTTTTAAGATGTTATTTTCCTCACTCAGGCTGTTGACTCTCATTTCATACTTTTCCTGCATCCTTCTCATTTCTCTTCCCAATTTTTCCTCCACTTCTATTATTTGGTTTTTAAAATCCTCTTAAGGTCCTCTATGGCCTGAACCCACTCGTATTTTAATTTGGGGTTTTTGGTGCAGGAGTTCTGACCTCACAGTACTCCTCCTGTTCCATGCTTCAATCCTCTTTGCCCCCAAAATAGGAGTCTAATGTTGAATTTTTCTATTTATTTTGTTTCAATTGACTAGGCATGTTGCCACTTAATTACTTTACTTTTGGGCTTGTTGCCCCAGTAGCACTCTGCCACCCGACAGGGCACTTCCATCCCAAATGCTAGGGTTTTCCCATTTGCTGAAGGTATTAGTTGTGTGGCCTCTCTGAAGCCTCCACATGCTCTGGCAAGCTGGTCACACACCCCAAGAACTCTACCCCAGACTGCAATACAGATCCAGGGAGGTTAAAGCAAGAGCGATTAACCCCCAGATTGATCGCTGGATCCCCCTACATTTCACAGGCCAGGAGCTGAAGCTGCAACTGAAGCTTCAAAATGGCGGCTGTGCCATGTCTCCTCAGCTGCTTCTAGCCCCCAGGGGAAGGAGATGATATGCTGCCAAATACTGGTCTCAAAGTCCATAAGTCACTAACCTCTCACTTTGTGTTAGAAATTCTGGAAAATCCACAGCTGCTGGTGTTCTGGGGTTCCTCCCAGCCGACCTAGGGCCAAAACCTCTGACTCAGGTGGTCCTAGGCTCAGCTCCCAGAGCGCTGTGCTGGCTGCTCCTTCCTGTGCTGCCGGGTTGTCCTCAGTAGGATGTTAGCTTGTTTGTATCATTTTGTGGGTACTGGAGCTCCAGAGGTCATTCATAGTCTGCCTTTTACATAATTTTGAAGAGGTATGAGCTGGAGCACCCTGGAAGTGCTGTTTCTACTCTGCCATCTTGGCTCTGCCCAACATCTGGGTTTTCAAAGGGGATACTGGGGAAAGGGTGGTGCTCAATGGCTACCTAGAGTCTCATCTGACCAAATAACACAACTCTTCCCATAAATGAGCCCCAAAGCAAAACCTCATCTCAGAGGTATATAAAGCCTTCTCCAGGGTCAGAGAACATCACAACCCTCCTGACCCACTGTCTGATTACAAAGTAACAAGGTGTGAGCCTTCTTGAAAAACATTGCTCCCACAGGCTCCATGTGACCACATTCAGCCTATTAGGGGGTAGAATATATTTTCAAATTAAGGAAGGTCTGAAAATTCACTTAGGCTTATTAAAGGGCAGGGAGGATCTTCAAATTACCATTACCATTACAAAATCCCACCTGGTCAGTGTGTTTTATCCTGGAGATAAATTGCTCTAATCTTTTTGCTAACATTTTATTTAATATTTTTGCATCAATATATATTAGGGGAAATGGCCTATAATTTTCTTTTGCTATTTTGGCTTTTCCTGGTTTGAACATCAGCATTATATTTGTGTCATAAAAGATATACTCCTTTCTAGTCCCATTCAATCTTCCCCAGAAAGCTACCATATTTAACTTTTATAAGACATTATTAACTTCCTTAACTCCTTTTTTATTTATTTTAGAGATCTATCTAGCTAAGAGAGGGGAAAGTTGAAGTCCCATACTAGTATAGTTTCACTTTCCATTTACTACTGTAATTCATTTAAATTTTCCTTTAAGTATTTGGATGTTATGCTGTTTGGTGCATATATGTTATTACTGATATTATTTCATTGTCTATGGTACCTTTAAGCACAATGCAATTTCCCTGATTATGTCTTTTAATTAAGTCTATTTTTTGTGTTTGTTTTGTCTAACATCATGATTGCTACTCCTACCTGTCCCAAGTTGTCTCAAGCTTCGACCATTTTTGCACTACTGTTTTAAGAGCTAGTTCTGTGTGATTAGAAGTTTTTAGTGCTTCCAAGGTGGTGTGATCTAGATAGAGCTGGGGCCACTTCTCTTGTGGTCTGTGCTCTGGTACTTACCCAGAAAGAGTCCTTATTTCTTGGGATTGCAATTACTACTGATACCTGCTCCTTTGGTCCTAGAAGTTGTGCTGCTCTTTAAATCCCCTGCTCCCTTGGGCCCAGAAGTAATACTGCTTCTGAATGCCCCTGATATTTCTTGAGCAAAAGTACTCCTCTCTACCCTTGAAGTGTGACCCAGAAATGGCTATAAGCAATGGATCTACCAAATCTTAGAATGTATTTTGTTTGACACTGGTGACTTGAGCTCTTTTGGAGTAGTTATATGATCTCTTTCTACTTTTTCTTATCTTGAATTTACATTTCCTATTAACCACTTTTAAAAAATTTATCCTTTCCATTTCAACAATAATTCTGTTTGAAATGGTATACTTCTGCTGCATTAATAGTGTTACAATACAGTTGATTTCTTAATAGATTTCTTATGCCCCTACACCCAAATTTCTACCTTGGAAAAGCAGTAAGAGACAGGTAACTGGCATGCCCCTTTGATAGGTACTGGCTAATTGGGAGGTGTTTATTAAGGATCAGAGTGGGTAATTACAAAACTTTGGTACCTTCAGATGGTCCTGCTCTTTTAACTTTAAGTTTTGTTCTCCACTTTGCCTTTGTCACACTCAGTGTCTATATTCAGAAAGGATGATCTCAATCCTGAGGGGTTCCAGGGCTAGGGAAGTAGTGATATTTGGTATATATTCAATCCTGACCAGACCATATCTGTAATACCATGTTCTTTCATAAGCATCCTGATTTAGGAAGGTCATGGAGAAGCTGGAGTCATCCAGAGAAAAGTAACTAGGATGCTGAAAGTCTTGAGATTGTGTGAGCTGAGGATCTGTTGAAGGAATTGGGGATTTTTAGCCTAAAGTAGAGAAGATTTATCAGGCAAATTATAGCTATATTTATGTCAACACCAGAAATGCAGATATACCATATGAACATGAAAGTGACACTATAATGTCAACCTGGAAATTAACTTTTTACCCTATCTCTTGCCTCTGAAAGACATGTAGCTTAATTCTTCCTGATGCCAAGACAATGAAACTGAAGCTGAATAGCATTAGAAGAATAAGTTTTTGGTGGAGCTAAGATGGCAGAGTGAAAGCAGGAACTCACATGAACTTCTCTATGAATTCCATAAGCAACCTCTAAAAAGTGAATCTGAATGGATTTTAGAATCACAGAATCCATTGGGAAATGCAGCATGACAGATTCCCAATCTAGGAAAGTGTGCACTTAAGACTGGGCAGGGGGACCATGGAGCAAGGAGTGTGGAACATTCAGGGGCTGCCCAGCACAGACCTGAGACCAGACAACAACAGAGCCAGAGTGAGCCCTGACCAGTGGATTCACACATCAAAGGGGCAATTTTCAGACCTCTCACCACAAGACAGAGATTCTGTCCAAGCTAGGTAAGAGACAGACATAGGACTGGCAGCAATGACAACAGTTTCTCCTGGGTCTATCAACCCACTGCTTGGATGTATTAAAAATCACCTGCCTGAACTTCCAGGGGCCAACACAGTGAAGTAAACCTTAGCTGCTCTAATCTCCCACTCTGACCCTGAAAACCCAGAGATTATAGCCCCATTGTAAAACCCTAAAATACTGGCACCAGCTGCGGACTTAGGAGTCCTAGAGGAAGGATGTGAATGATGTTTTGGAGAACGAGGTGTGAAGGGCTGTTGATGTTCAACAAGCTCCATCTTAGCTGACTAGTGGGAGATACAGAAGCCTGAGGGGAGGGGTGGAGCCAGAAAGCACTAAAACCAGAAGTTCAGGGGGTACATTAGCACAACCAGGGAATTCTACAGACACCAGCATAGCTAGTCACCAGCTGCTGAGCTTGCCTGAGCTCTAGCCCAGGGGCACAGAGGTGGAAACCTGAAGTGGCCAGACTACCCTTCTCCCACACCTTACTCTGTGAGCCTCAGGGTAACCCAGGGGAAACACTGAAAGTCCTGCCTTTGGCCTCAGTCTAGACACCCAGAAGCTACAGAACACAAAGCAGGCCTCTAGCTCCCAGCTTGAGAAGCATGGGTCAAAGCCCTCTGTACCCCAGAAGCAGAAATCCACTTTAAAAGCCAGAGAATAAGCAATCACAATGGGCTAGAAGCAAGTTGGAAAAGCAAAGCCAAAGACAATTAAATCCTATCATTGCAAGCAAGAAGAAACAATTTCAGAAGGGGACAGCATTGACTCTATACCCACACCTGAAACCACAGAAGGAAATATGAGCTGGTCTCAAGCCCAGAAAGCATCCTTGGAAGATCTCAAGAAGGATTTTTAAAAACCAAATTAGAGAGGGGGTGGAGCCAAGATGGCAGCATAGAAGCAGGAAAACTAGGTGAGCTCCCCCTATAATTACCTCAAATACCTATACAATATGATTTTAAATAAATTTAGAGTTACAGAATCAAAAAGGGACAGAGAAATAAATCTGCCACTGAAAGCAGCCCAGCAGACCTATAGGAAGGATCCATCACAGCATAATAGAAGTCAAGCCCAGCCCTCCTTGAGCTTGTGGTTTCCCCAGGGAGGCCCCAACTAGCAGCGGCTGGTGAGGATCTCAGGAGAATGGATCACCAGCACCTGTGGTGGTTTCTAGAAATATCAACCCATAAATGCCAAAGACATAGTAAAAAGTGTGTATAACTCTGTTGGAAGTGGGGGAGATGGCGGAGAGGTTCGACATCTGCCCCCAGAATGTGAAGCTGCGGAGGCGCAGCAGCCATGGAGCCACCTCCACGTGGCTGCTTCAGAGCTCCCAGCCGACAGGTTACAGGGGGTACAAGTGACCATTCAGAAAGTAATCTCTCTTGCTTTAACCTGCCTGGATATGGATTGCAGTCTAAGGTGGTGGAACTGTGGTATGTGACCAGTGAGCCAGAGTGTGTGTGGGATCTAGAGATGGCATCCTCATAATAGCTCCAGAAGCTGTGAAAATCCCAGTGATTTTGGACAAAGCTCTCCCCTCTGGAAGCAGCGTTCTACTGTGGCAAAGAGTGTAAAAGTCAAGTAATTTAGTGGCAAAATGAGCATGCAAAGGAAGCAAAACAAACACAGCTATTAAACTTTAGATTCTTTTTTTGAGGACAAAAAGGATCAAAGTGTGGAACAGGAGGAAGACAATATAGTCAGAACTCCTGCACCAGAAGCTTCCAAGAAAACTATGAATTGGTTACAGGCCATGGAGGAGCTCAAGCAGGATTTTGAAAATCAAGAGAAGTGGAGGAAAATTGGGAAGAGAAATGAGAATTATGCAAGAAAATCATGAAAATAGAGTTAACAACCTGGCTGAAAAAAGTAACAACTTAAAAATAGATTGACTGACATGGCAAAAGAGGCCCAAAAAGCCAATGAGGAGAAGAATGCCTTAAAAAGTCGAATTTGCAAGATGGAAAAAGAATTTCAAAAACTCACTGAAGAGAATTCTTTAAGAATTAGATTGGAGCAAATGGAAGCTAATGATTTTATGAGAAATCAAGATACTATGAAACATATCCAAACAAATGGAAAAATAGAAGGCAACATGAAATATCTCATTGGAAATAGCACTGACCTGGAGAATATATCCAGGAGAGATAATTTAAAAAGTATTGGACTAACTGAAAGCCATGATCAAAAAAAGAACCTAGAAATCATCCTTCAAGAAATCCTCAAGGAAAATTTCCCTGATGTTTTGGAATCAAAGTGCAAAATAGAGGTTGAAAGGATCCACTGATCACCTCTTGAAAAAGATCCCAAAAAGAAAACTCTTAGGAATATTATAGCCAGGTTCTGGAGTTCCCAAATCAAGGAGAAAATGTTACAAGCAGCCAAGAAGAAACAATCCAAATATTGTAGAAACATAATCAGGCTAACACAGTATCTAGCAGTTTCTGCATTAAGGGATTGAAGGGCTTAGAATATGATATTCCAGAGATTAAAGGACTTGGATTAAAACCAAGAATCACCTACCCAGCAAAATTGAGTATAATGTTTCAGGGGAAAATATGGTCATTCAATGAGATAGAGGACTTTCAAGCATTCTTGATGAAAAAACCGGAGTTGAATAGAAAATTTGACATTCAGACACAAGAAGCAAGAGAAGCAGGAGAAGGTAAACAGGGAAATCATAAGGAACTTATCAAAATTGAACTACTTACATTCCTACATGGAAAAATGATAATTGTAACTTATGAAACTTTTCTCAGTATGAGGATGGTTGAAGGGAATATAAATATGTAAATGTGTGTGTCTATATAGGAGGGTATATGTGCATGTTAATACATATGTGAGTGTGCATATATGTGTACAAGTATTCATAGGAAGAGGACACAGAATCAATTGAATAGGAAAGGATGATATTTAAAAGGTGAAGTTGAGAGGTGAGAGGGGAATATATTGAGACGAGATGGGGAAAGACAGAATGGGGAAAATTATCTTATATAGAGAGGAGAGGTATAACTGTTACTATGGAGGAGAAGAACAAGAAGGCAAAAGGGAACAGGTCAACCTTACTCTCCTCAAATTTGACTTATGGAGGGAATTACATATATGCTAAATTGGGTATCTTGCCCCACAGGAGAGTAAGGCTAAGAAGATGAGAGAGGGGATGATCTAGGGGAGGACAGGTTGGGAAGGGGAGGGTAGTTAGGAGCACACACTTTTGAAAAGGGACAGGGTCAAAGTACAGAATAGAACAAGTGGATGGCAGGATAGGATGGAGGGAAATATAGTCAGTCTTTCACAATATATTCTCTATGAAAATGTTTTGTGTAACTACACATGTACAACCTATACTAAATTACTTATCCTCCCAGTAAGGGCAGGTGATGAGGGAGGAAGGGAAAGAAATCTGGAATCCATAGTATTAAAATCAAATGTTTAAAAATATTATTATTATTAATATCATTATTATTTATTAACACGCAACTGGTAAATAAGATATACAGGCACTGGGGTACAGTGATCCATCTTGCTCTACCAGAAATTGGAGGGGGCATGGTGGAGGATATAAGAGAGAGCAGATTGAGGAAGGGGGTATACAGTGCAATTACTCTTTTTGGGGTGGTGGGTAGGGGAAAGACGGGGAGAAAATGTGTAACTCAAAACCTTGTGGAAATGAATGATGCAAACTAAAAATAAATAAAAATTTTAATTAAAAAATACTATTATGTAGGATGGCTCTCTCAGACAGGGAAATAAAAAGAATCCTTGGGGAAATTATGGTGATGTAAAAAAAAAAAAAAACCTTAAATATATCAGTAATGTCTTACTTTTACAAACAAAAAAAAAAGTCAAATTAGAGAGGTAGAAGATGAATTGAAAAATTCTTTTAAATTTACAATTGCCAAAGTGGAAAAGAATCTCACTGAAGAAAACAAATCCTCAAAAAGTAAAATTTGTGAACTGGGATATGAGGATCAATATCTTACTGAATAAAATACATCCCTAAAAATGAAATCTGAACATATGGACAAAGAGCATCAAAAACTAAATGAAGAAAATAATTAACAAAAAATCTGAATCAGTCAAAATGAAGCTAATGACTCTATGAGGCATCAAGAAGCAGTCAAACAAAACCTAAAGATTGAAAAATTAGAAGATAATGTAAAATATTTCATTGGAAAAACAATTGACCTGGAGAACAGATCCAGGTGATATAATCTAAGAATTATTGGTCTACTGGCAATCCATGATAAAAAAAAAATGCCTAAACAACATCCTCCAAGAAACTATCAAATAAAACTGCCCTGAGGGCCCAGAATCATAGAGTAAAATAGTTATCAAAAGAATCCACTGGACACCTCCTCAAAGAGATCCCAACTTAAGAACTCCAAAAACATTGTTGCCAAATTCCAGAATTATCAGGTCAAGGAGAAAATAATGCAAACAGCCAGAAACAATTCAAACATTGTCGAACTACAGTCAGGATCACACAGAACTTAGCAGTTTCTACATTAAAAGATCAAAGGGAGGCGGGTAGGTGGCACAGTGAATAGAACACCAGCCCTGGAGTCAGAAAGACATGAGTTCAAATCTGGCCCCAGACGCTTGACACACTTACTAGCTGTGTAACTTTGGGCAAGTCACTTAACTCCAATTGCCCTCCAAAAAAAAAAAAAAGGGGATCGAAAGGATTGGAATATGATATTTTGTAAGGCAAAAGAGCTTGGACTGCAACCAATGATCAACTATGAAGGAAAACTGAGAATAATCTTTCAGGCGAGGAAATGGCCATTCAATGAAGAAAAAGCCAGAGCTCAATGGAAAACATGATCTCCAAATACAAGACTCAAAAAAGACATAAAAAGGTAAGCAAGGAAAACACACACACACACCCTCATATAACTTTTGATTCAATAAGAATAGACTGTTTACATCCCTATATGGGAAGCTGATACCTGTCAATATTGCGAATTGTATAATTATCGTGACATTTAAAAGGGATATTCATTATAGAGGGTGTGTATAAATTAACTAATCTGGTGACAAAAAAAAATCCTTATTAAAGGGTGCAAAGGAATCTTAATGAGAGAAAAGTAAAGGAGGAGGCAGAAAAGGGTAAATTGTGCCAAATGAAGAGGCATAAAAACATATAGAAGAGGGAAAGAAGGGAGGAAGATAAATGTTTTATGAATTTTACTTATTGGTTTTAGTTTAAGGAAGGACTCTACTTAAGTAGAAAAATCTATCATGCCCTACAGGCTGTAGGAAGGGAAAAGGAGGAAAAAAAGGAGGGGGGTGGTTAGAAGGGAGGGAAGAAGTAGTAAAGGGGAAGGGTAGGAAAAGGGAAGGGTGCATAGAGAGGGAATACTGAGAGAAGCAGTGATCAAAAGGAAAACTCTTAAGGAGGGGAAGGGAGAAGGAAAAAATAAAAGCACCAACATGGGAGGGAATCGGATGAAGGGAAAGACACAGTAATCATAACTGTGAATGCGAATGGGATGAGCTATCCCATAAAATGGAGGTGGATAGCAGAATAGATTAAAAAGCATAATCCTACAATATGCTCTCTACAAGAAATATATTTGAAACAGGGACACACACACACATACACACACACACACATGGTAAAGGTAAAAGGCTGGAGTAGAATATTATGCTTCAGCTAAAGTAAAAAAAAAACAGGTGTAGCAATCCTTATCTCAGATAAAGCAAAAGCAAAAATGGATCTAATTAAAAGGAATAAGGAATGAAACTATATACTAAAAGGCACCATCGAAAGTGAAGCAGTATCATTACTAAACATACATGCACCAAGTGATATTCGTATCCATATTCCTAGAGGAGAAGTTAAGGGAGTTAAAGAAAGAAATAGATAGCAAAACTATACTAGTGAGGGACCTCAATCTAACCCTCCCTGAACTTGATAAATCTAACCTCAAAATAAACAAGAAAGAAGTCAAGGAGGTAGACTTTTAAAAGAATTTTAAAGAACATAGATATGATAGACCTCTGAAGAAAACTGAATAGGGATAAAATTCTTCTCAGCAGTACATGGCACATACACAAAAATTGACAAGATGCTAGGGCATTAAAAACCTCACATTTCAGTGAAGAAAGGCAGAAATATTAAATGCATCCTTCTCAGATCATGATGCAATAGGAATTATATGTAATAAAGGGTCATGAAAAGATAGACTAAAAATTGATCGGAAACTAAGTAATTTAATCCTTAAAAATGAGTGGATTGAACAAGAAATTGTAGAAACAATCAGTAACTTCATTTAAGAGAATGACAATAATGAGACAACATACCAAAACTTGCGGGATGCAGCAAAAGCAGTTCTTAGGGGAAGTTTTATATCTCTGAATGCATACATGAGTAAAATAGAGAAAATGGAGGTCAATAAATTGGGCATGCAACTGAAAAAGCTAGAAAAGAACAAAATGAAAATCCTCAATTAAACGATAAATTAGAAATATTGAAAAGCAAAGGAGAGATAAATGCAATTGAAATTTAAAAAAAAACTATTGAATTAATAAGAAAAACTAAGATCTGGTTTTATGAAAAAAAAAACACATGATAAAACTGATAGACCTTTAATTAATAAGATAAAAAAAGAAAGAAGAAAACCAAATTACCAGTATCAAAAAAAAAAATAACAAGTGTGAATCTACCTCCAATGAAGAGGAAATTAAAACAATAATTAGGAATTATATTTCCTCAATTATATGCCCATAAATTTGACAATCTTAGTGAAATGGAGGAATATTTACAAAAATATACATTGCCCAGATTAAGTGAAGAGGAAATAAATTACTTAAATAACCCCGTTTCAGAAAAAGAAATTGAACAAGGTATCAATGAACTCCCTAAGAAAAAATCTCCAGGGCCAGATGGATTTACTAGCAAATTCTATCAAACATTCAAAGAACAATTGATTCCAAAACTTTAAAAAACTATTTGGGAAAACTGAAGAAGAAGGAGTCCTACCAAATTCTTTTTATGTCACAAATATGGTACTGATACCTAAATCAGGAAGAGATAAAACAGAGAAAGGAAATTATATATCAATTTCCCTCATGAACATAGATGCAAAAATTTTAAATAAAATATTAGCAAAAAAGACTGCAGCTGGGGCAGCTAGGTGGTGCAGTGAGTAGAGCGTCGGCCCTGGAGTCAGAAGGACCTGAGTTCAGATCTGACCTCAGACACTTAACGCACACACAAACAAAAACCTAGCCATGTGACCTTGGGCAAGTTACTTAACCCCAGTTGCCCTCAAAAAATAAATAAATAAATAAATAAAAAGACTGCAGCAACTTATCACAAGAATAAAACACTTTGATAAGGTAGGATTTATTCTAGGAATGCAAAGATGGTTCAAAATTAGGAAAATTATCAGTATAATTGATCATATCAACAACAAAACTAGCCAAAACCATATGATTATCTCAATAGATGCAGAAAAGACTTTTTGACAAAATACAACACCTATTCCTATTAAAAACACTAGAAAGTATAGGAATAAATGGAACCTTCCTTAAAATAATAAATAACATCTATCCAAAACCATCAGCAAGTATTATATATAATGGGGATAAGCTAGAAGCATTTCCAATAAGATCAGGGGTAAAGTAAGGATGTCCACTATCACCCCTCTTATTCAATTTGGTGCTAGAAATGTCAGCAGTAGCAATAAAAGAAATTAAAGGAATCAAATTAGCCAAAGAAGAGACTAAGATATAATTCTTTGAAGATGATATGATGATACAGTTAGGGAATCCTAGAGAATCAAGCAAAAGACTGTTTGAGATAGTAAATAAATTTGGCAAAGTTGCAGGATATAAAACAAACCCACACACATCCTCAGCATTCCTATATATTTCTAATGAAATCAAACAGCAAGAGATAGAAAGAGAAATCCCATTTAAAGTTACTATAGACATAAAATATTTGGGAATCTACCTGCCAAAACAAACCCACAACTTATATGAACACAATTAAAAATACTTTTCACACAAATAAAGTCAGATCTATATAATTGGGAAAATATCAGTTTCTCATGGTTAGGACAAGCTAATATAATAAAAATGACAATTTTACCCAAATTAATTTACATATTTAGCGCCATACAAATCAATTTACCAAAAATTTATTTTATAGAGCTAGAAAACAATAATAACAAAATTCATTTGGAAGAACAAAAGTTTCAGAGTATCAAGGGAATTAATGAAAAGAAATACCAAACTTGTAATCTGTATTATAAAGCAGCAGTCATCAAAACTACTTGGTACTGGCTATGGAATAGAGTAGTGTATTGGTGGAATAGATTAGTTGCACAAGACACAGAAGTCAATGACTATAGTAATCTACTGTTTGATAAACCCAAAGATCTCAGTTTTTTTAATAAGAACTCACTATTTGACAAAAACTGCCGAGAAAACTGGGAAACAATATGGCAGAAACTGGGCATAGACCATTATCTTATGCCATATAACAAGATAAAGGCTAAATGGGTGCCCTATCTGGGAATAAAGGCTGATACTGTAAGCAGTTAGGAGAGCAAGGAATAGTTTACCTGTCAAGTTTATGAAAAAGGGAAGATTTTATAACCAAATAAGAGTTAGAGAGTATTGTGAAATGCAAGATATATAATTTTGATTACACTAAATTGAAAAGTTTCTGTACAAATAAAGCCAATGTAACCAATATTAAGATGGAAATGTAAAACTAGGAAAGAATTTTTACAATCAATGTTTCTGATAAAGGCCTCATTTCTAAAATATACAGAGAAGTGAGTCAAATATACAAGAATACAAGTCATTCCCCAATTGATAAATGGTCAAAGGATATGAACAGGCAGTTATCAGAGGAAGAAATTAAAGATATCTATAAGCACTGGAAAAAATGCTCTGAATCACTATTGATTAGAGAAATGCAAATCAAAACAACTCTGAGGTATCACACCACACCAGTCAGATTGACTCAGATGACAAAACAGGAAAATGATAAATGCTGGAGAAGATGTGGAAAAATTGGAACACATGCATTGTGGGTGGAGTTGTGAACTGATTCAACCTTTCTGTAGAGCAATCTGGAACTATGCCCAAAAGGCTATAAATACATGTGTGCCCTTTGACCCAGCAATACCACTTCTAGGGCTGTATCCCAAAGAGACCATAGAAGTGGGAAAAAGGACCCATTTGTACAAAAATATTTATAGCAACTCTTTTTGTGGTGGAAAAGAATTGGAAATAAAGAGGATGCCCATCAATTGAGGAATGGCTAAACAAGTTGTGGTATGTGAATGTAATGGAATAATATTGTGCTATAAGAAATGAGGAGCAGACCTACTTCATAATAACCTGGAGAGACTTAAATAAACTGATGATAAGGAGAGCACAACCAGGAGAACTTTGTACATAATTACAGATACGTCATATGTGTGACGACTAACTTTGATAAACTGGGCCCCTCTCCACAATGGAAGAATATAAAACAACTCCAAAAGACTTGTGATGAAAAGGATATTTACATCCAGAGAAAGAACTGCAGAGTCTGAATGCAGATTGAAACAAACTACTTGCTTCCTCTTTTTTTGTTTTGTTTTCTTTCTTCTTTCTCATTGTTCAGTTCTTTGGTTATAATCCTTCTTTACAAATTGACTGTTATTTAATGTGAAGGTATTTGTAAGTCCTATATTTGATTACATGCTGTCTTGGGGAGGAGGGGGGAGGAAAAGGAGAGGGAGAAAATTTGAAGCTCAAGGTACTGTGGGACTGAATGTTGTAAGCCAAAAGTAAATAAATAATTTAAAAAAAAAGAAAAGTAAGAGGTGAGGAAATGAAAAAGAAAAAGATAAGTTATCTTCTGAGGAACAAGGAAGTAAAGGAGGAGAGATTGAGGGAGAAATTTTTCAGCATTCCAGGACACTAGACAGTAATTAGGGATTGGGGATTTCGCCCTTTGTCATCTCTTTCAGCAGGTAGCAGGTGCATTCTCAACCTTGCCATACATACATCCCTGATGGATATTTTCCCTTCTTTCCTTTCCTTTCATATACAGTGGGGGAGCAGAGCTTGCTTGATTGGTGTAGAGATGGTATAAATCTATAAGAATATTTCAAGTGATCTGAAGTATAATCTGGTTTTACACTTTTTCAGTACACTAGGTATAGCAATCGTTCAAACCCACCTAAGAGTGGGAATCCTCTCTGTCTGCTTTGGGGAGCTCCACCCATTTAATCGATTTGGGCTCTCTACTATTTACTTTTTGGGTTTTTTTTGCTTTTTAGAGGGGGAAGGCTGGGTAATTGGGGTTGACTTGTCCAAGGTCACACGGTTAGTAAGTGTTAAGTGTCTGAGGCTGAATTTGAACTCAGGTCCTCCTGACTCCAGGACTGGTGCTCTATTCATTGAGCCACCTAGTCACCCCTCTACTATTTACTTTTAATTTGGGGAATCCCCAAGATGGTGACACCTTCCCAGCACTGTCTTCTTCAGGGCATCCTTTACTTCCTTATTCCTCAGGCAGTAAATGGCAGGGTTGAGGAGAGGCACAATAACAGTATATAATACAGATATGACTTTATTGTAGTTAAAGGAATACATAGCCAAGGTCGAGCATATGTGAAGAGGGTGGAGGAGTAGAAGATGAAAACCACTGCCTAGTGTGAGGCACAGGTTGAAAAGGCCTTCTTCCTTCCCTGGGCAGTAGGGATCCTCAGGATTGCCACAATGATGGCAACATAGGAGGAGGCCACTGCCAGCAGAGGGAGCAAGATCATTACCAAGGCCAGGAGGAAATCCACCACCTCAGCCAGTTCCTTGTCTGTACAGGTGAGATTGAGGAGAGGAGAGATGTCACAGAAGAAGTGGTTAATGACATTGGGCCCACAATAGGATAACCGAGCAATGAACAAGAGCTTCATCATGGAGCTAAAGAAGCCACTGCCCCAGGAAGCTGTTGCCAGGCGGGTAGCTAGAGTTGAGGTCATGAGGCTGGAGTAGCGCAGGAGCTCACAGATGGCCAGATAGTGATTATAAGCCATGACAGCTAAGAGGACACATTCAGTGCAGTCCAAGGCAATGAAGAAGTAGAGTTGGGTCATGCAGCCCAGAAAGGAGATCCAAAGATTCTGGGTAAGAAAGGCTCCCAATAGCTGAGGGACAGTAACATTGATGTACCACATATCCAAGAAGGAGAGATGGCTCAGGAAAAAATACATAGGGTGGTGGAGAGCAGGTAAAGAGATATAAGCCATATAGTGGACACGATGAGAGCATTCTCCAATATGATCATCAGGTAAAAGGTCAGAAAGAGGACAAAAAGAAAGAGCTGGAGGGGCTCTGAGGTAGGAAAACCCACCAGGATGAATTTCTCTACATGGACTCTACTCCAATTTCCCATGGTCTCTCACCTCATGAGTGTGATTGGGAGAAGAAAAAGGAAAAACAGATGAGCAAATAGACAAATTCTCCAAAGTTTTTCAAAGATAAACATTGAGGAGGTCCATAGGTAAAGCTGTGAGACTGATAGTTCTAATTGTGGCTATTGTCCTTGTTGTAAGATATGTACAGTAACCCAATTTCTATTAGTGGTCTAACAGGATACTATTATGTGCCTAAAATTGGACCTAAAATAAGAGCATGAGGGAGTTGGGGGTCAAGCACAGAGCCCCTCCACTACCCCAACCCCATACCCTCAAGCATATCAGTATTGATGTGTGTTTTCTTGTAAGATGACATTCAGGCCTCAGTGCAGCACTGGACTGGTAAATAAATTAACAGTTGGCTCTCAGAAAAGAAGGGAAGGGAAGGGAAGGGAAGGGAAGGGAAGGGAAGGGAAGGGAAGGGAAGGGAAGGGAAGGGAAGGGAAGGGAAGGGAAGGGAAGGGAAACACACCCAGGACACAGCTTAAATTTAATCTTCATTATTAACATTTTTCCATCACTTTCTCAAATCTAAACCATAAACAAAATAATCGATGAAGCCCCAGTTTGTAAAGTTTATCCATTTCTGAGATATAAACATTCACACTGAAAATTTAACAGTCACTCTTGTGAGAGGTTTGTGCTGGTTCCATCCATCACACGCCTGCCTAGATAAATATATTTCAAAGCATATATAGTTGGTGTCTGTCTCTAAGCTTGTGTCTCTGGACAAAAGCAATTGCTTTTGGTCCTTGGATTGTTATGACTATATAGGGAAATGTGTATGGAGTAAAGGGTGAATATACAAGCAAGAAGGAGAAGGGATAGAGACACTATATCTGATTTAACACACAGCTTGAACACAAAAAGACCTTAGAAGTCAGAACAAGCTTGATTCCTGGTAGGAAGGTTTTCCCCACACCTCCTTTGCCCCCTTCACTTTTTTGCATTTTATCTCTTTACCTACATTAGCTTCCTGTTCTTCATATTTTCCTTACTCCTTTCTCTAAGTCTGCAGAGAAAAACAAGGGCTCAAAAGTTAAATTGCCCTACTTAGGCTTTATAAAATGATTTGCATGGTGTATGAGGTAAAAGAGTTGACTCCAGAGCCAAAAAGACCTAGGTTCACACCCTACCTCTGACACATACTAACCCACCATGGGAAAGTCACTTAATTTCTCAATGGTCCTTGTAACTTTGTAGAACTTTAAGTTGGTGGATGCTAACTCTCTGTGTTGGCAGAGGGGACTTCCTCATCAAGAGTTCCCTGTCACAATGAAATCATCCCAAAAGTGCTTTATATGGGGGAAAGGAATAAGCTTTTATTAAGCACTGACTATGTGCTAGGCACTTTACTAAATGAGGGAGGTACTATTATTATTTCCATTTTTACAGTTGGAGAAACAGAGCCAAACAGTATTTAAGTGATTTACTCAGGGTCACACTGATAAAAAGAGTTTCCGAGGCTGCATTTGTTAACTGAGGTCCTGACTCCAGGGTCTGTCTTCTATTCCTTGTACCACCAGTTGTCTGTCCTTATCCACACAATCTCATTTAATCTTCACAGAAATCCTGCGAGGTGCATGCTATCATTATCTGCATCTCACAGATGAGGAAACCCTACCTTTATTGAACAGGTTAGAAAATGCTTCCTTTACTATGGTGTCTATATGGTACCTTCCAGATCTAAATCTGTGACCATGCAATTGACAGTCTATGGATGGGCACATAAAGTTTCAGAGAGGTTAAATAGCTTGGATCGACGTATGGAGCAGGTGAACCAGAATCTGAACCCAGGTGTTTGGACTCCAATCCCAGGTCTCTTTTCTATAGTGTGCATATACCCATCCCTTTCTGCCCCCACTGTCCTCTGATTTTTGTGCTGTTCTTGAGACTTTGTGGGAGGAGGGGGCCTGGAGAAAGAAGAGGAGACATTGTCCCTGCCACCACCCTTAGTGCCTCATTACTATCTGCCTCCACTGTAGGTGACATTCTCCTCAAAGATCTTTCTGCTTCCAGCTCTTTTCCCCTTCTTGACATTATCACCAGGTTACTGTCCTTGTTCCCTAAGAGAGGCACTACAGTAAAGCTAGGAATCAGTGGGCCTGTGTTAAAATCCTGCTTCCAATACCTGTTGGCTCCATGATCATGGACAAGTTTCTTTCATGCTTAGAAGTTTCAGTTCCTCATCTATAAAATGGGGATAGTAATACTTTAATTTCTTTCCTTCAGTCTTTAGGGGAAAAAATACTTTGTAAAATTTAGATGATGGAAAAAAGTGAGCTAGAACTTTGTTTATATCATTCCTCTATCCAGATTCTTTCGGGGGAAAGATGGGGGGAGGGGTCACCAGAATGCTGACCAAGCAGTTCAAACTTTGCTATTAGAGGCTCTCTGAAAGCCAGTCCCTCTCCTCCTCACCAGCTAGATTTCATAGTAATACCTTCCACATAGTTCCAGCCTAATTAAAGTACTCACAGTTCCATATATGTGTATACACACACATATATAATATATAATAAAATGTTATATATTCATAATGTATATAATATGTATTCTGCACCTTCTACTTCCAAATCTTTTCTCCTACAACTATCAAGGGAACCTTTTCTCCTACAACTATCAAGGGAACCTCTCTCCCTTTCTCCAAACCACAACTTTTGAAATCTTACTCACACCAAATAAAAGTCCCTTCTACTCTGGGGAACCCTCCTGGATAGGCAGGCACATGGTGTACTGGATGTAGTGACAAACTTAGAATCAGAGGACCTGAGTCTGAATATTGATTCAAACGCATTCATATAAACAACATATAATTGAACTTTGCTTTCTAATCCATTCTGCTATCCTTTTTCATTTTATGTGTAGCTAAGAGGCACAGTGGATTGAAAGCTGGATTTGAGTACAAATTCAGCCTCAAATACTCTCTAGCAGTGTGATTCTGGATAAGTCATTTAACTGCTCCTGGTCTCACTCTCCTCATCTGTAAAATGAGGATAATAAGTGCATCTACTTTTACAGAATTACTGATTCAAATATTATAACATATGTTTAAAGCATTATATATTAGTTCTATAGGTGGAGTAAAGATGGCGGAGTAGAAACAGTGCTTCCACTGAGCTCCCGCACACACCACTTCAAAATTATGTAAAAGAGGAACTCTGAACGACCTCTGGAGCTCCAGAACTCACAAAATGACACAGATAAGCTAACCTCCCTCTGAGGAGAGTCCAGCAGCACAGCAAAGAGCAGCCAGCGCAGCACTCTGGGAGCCGAGCCCAGGTCCTTGTGAGTCGGAGGTTTTAGCTCCAGGGCAGCCAGGCCAGCAGGTGGCTGGAGGGACCCCAGAACACCAAAAGCTGTGCCATTTCCAGAATTATCAATACATAGTTGCCTAGGACAAAGTGAGAGGTCAGTGCCCTATGAACTTTTGGAATGGTTGGGAGAGAGCTTCAGCTTCTTCCCCTGGGGGCAAGAAGCCGCTGAGGAGCCAGCACAGCTTGCACCACATTGCCACATTGCAGCTTCAGCTCCTGGCCTGAGAACCATAGGGGGAAATCATTCAATCACTCTGTCGGGTAATCGCTCTTGCTTTACCCTTCTTGGATCTGGATTGAAGTCTGGGGTGGAGGTCTTGTGGTGTGTGACCAGCTTGCCAGAGCATGTGGAGGCTTCAGAGAGGCCACCCAACTAATACCTCCAGCAAATGGGAAAACCTAGTGGCAGAGTCCTACTATGGCAACAAACCCAAAAGTCAAGTAATTGAGTGGCAACATGCCAAGGCAAAGAAAACAAAATAAACAGAAAAATTTAACATTAGACTCCTATTTGGGGGGCAAAGAGGATCAAAGCATGGAACAGGAGGAGGACTGGGAGCTCAGAAATCCTGCACCAAAAGCCCCAGATGAAAACACAAGCTGGTTACAGGCCATAGAGGACCTTAAGAAGCAGATAAGAGAAGTGGGGGGAAAATTAGGTAGAGAAATGAGAAAGATGCAAGAAAAGTATGAAATGATAGTCAACAGCCTGGCTGAGGAAAATAACACCTTAAAAAATAGACTAACTCAAATGGCAAAAGAGGATCAAAAAGGCAATGAGGAGAAGAATGCCTTAAAAAGCTGACTTTGCCAGATGGAAAAAGAATACCAAAAGCTCACTGAGGAGAATCATTTTTTCAGAATTAGACTGGAGCAAATGGAAGCTAGTGACTTTATGAGAAATCAAGATGCTATGAAGCAGATCCAAGCAATTGAAAGAATAGAACGCAATGTGAAATATCTCATGGGAAAAACCACTGATGTGGAAAATAGATCCAGGAGAGACAATCTAAAAATTATTGGACTACCTGAAAACCATGATCAAAGAAAGAATCTAGAAACCATCCTTCAAGAAATTCTCAAGGAAAATTGCCCTGATGTTTTAGAACCACAGGGCAAAATAGAGGTTGAAAGAATCCATAGATCACCTCCTGAAAAATATCCCCAAAAGAAAACTCCTAGGAATATTATAGCCAGGTTCCAGAATTCCCAGATCAAGGAGAATACACTACAAGCAGCCAGGAAGAAACAATTTCAATATTGTGGAAAGACAATCAGAATATCACAGGACCTGGCAGCTTCTACGCTGAGGAATATAATGAGAGGAGATGGGAAGAGACAGAATGGGGTCAACTCTCTCTCATATAGAAGAAGCAAGGGAAAATGGTTACAAGGGAGGGGAAGAACAGGAAGGTAAAAAGACTTTATCCTCATTGAATTTGGATCAGGGAGAGAATGACATACATACTAAATAGGGTTTCTCACCCTACAGGAAAGTAGGGGAGAAGGGGATGAGAGGGGGGTCAACATAAGGGAGTGGAAGCTGGTGGGGGAAGTTGGAAGTACCCACTTTTGAAAAGGGACAGGATCAAAGCTGGGAGTGGACCAGGTGGGTGGTGGGATGGGAGGGAGGGAAATATAGTCAGTCTCTTACAATATATCTACTATGGTAATGTTTTGCATAGCTACACATGTACAGTATATACTGAGTTGCTTATCTCCCTTTTAAAACCAGTTTTTTTAAAAAATAAAAATAAATAAAAATTTAAAAAATAAATGTTAGTTCTAATCAGAATAATTATTATTATTACCCCTACTCGTTTGTAGTTTCAAATATAGTCTCTTCATAGATGACGCAAAGATGTATTAATCCAGTCTGTCTCTATCTTGAATTCCAGTTCTACAAAAAGGATATCATTCTGGGTATTTATATATCAGTCCCTGTCTTATCTTGGGGTTAACAGGGATTCTCCACTTAGCACATTTTTGAGATTCAATTCCCTCTCCTGAATGAAAGTTCACACTCACACACCACACATGCAAAATACATACATGTATACACATACATACACAGACACACATATACACATACACATATTGCATATACCCATATATACATGCATATGTGTGTATACACATATGGAGAGTGCATAGATACACATGCAACAGTAGCAGCAGCAATAACAACAAAACAATTTCCTGTGTAATTAAGGAGAAAAGAAACAAGCAAATAAAATGAGAAAGTTTAAAATCATATTCACACAGTCTTAGTGCTGTTGTTTTTCTGTTTTTTAATCATAGAGTGGTCCGAGGGAAAATACTGAAAAAATTACCACCCTTCTTACTATCATCCTAAGATATTTCTTGATGTGGTTTACATGCCAGAAAGGGTCAAAACTCTACTTGGTTTCTAGCTGTATAGATGCTCTTTAAATAAAGAATATAGTTGTGACTTTGGATGTGGGAATGAGGACAAAGTCACCAGCTGAACACTCTGGATATCTCTGCACATGTCTCAGGCATCTTGAACTCAGTATGCCAAAGACAGAGCCCATTAGGAGCAGCTGGGTGGTGCGATGAATAAAGAGCTGGATCTGGAGTCAGGAAAACCTGAATCCAAAAGCTGCCACACAACTAGAAGTATGCTCATTAGCAAGTCACTTTGCCTCATATGTAGAATGGGTGTAATAATAACACCTACTTCCCAGGGTTGTTGTGAGGATAAAAGGAGATAGTATTTGTAAAACAATTTACAGACCTCAAAGTGCTACATAAATCTTAGCAAGTATTTGCTTCCCCCCAACTCTGCAATGTGTCACCCATTCAAACTTGCCTGTTTCTATGTGGGTCACCAGCATCCTCCTAAGCACCCCAAACTGTAACCTTAGAGCCCTGCATGACATTTTTTTCTCCATCATCCAAGGTGTCAAGTACTTTTAGTTATGCTTCCATAACTCTCACCTCTATACTCTTCTCTCCCATTCATGCATCTACTACCTCAGTCCATTGCCTCAGTTCTGGACTCCATAAGTAGTCTCCTTATTGATTTCCTTGCTCCCAGTCTCTCCCCTCCCTATTCCATCATCTACACAGCTTCCAACCACTAAGGGACAAGACTGATCATGGAACTTCCCTGCCACCTTTAATTTGGGCTATAGGCAAAGGGATTCACGTTCAAGTCCTAGGGCTCCAAATCCCTACACCACACTATTTCTCTCTTTCATCTAAAGTTCTGTCTTCTCTCATTTTCACCACAAGATCAGTATCCTGTTAAAGAAGAACATTTCTTTGCAATCTTCTCTACTTATTTCATACTTGTCTCCCATCTCCCTTGACATGATAATTTCTCAAAAATAATAACCACGTCCTCTTCCCTGTGTATACAAGTGCTTAGTAATATTTATTCAATTAATGCATCTTTTTAATTTTATATATAAAGGGACAGTTGGATTTTAACCAAGTGATTCCTTCCTCTTACTTTCTATGGCTATATCACCTGGGAGCTTTGGGAGAGAGGCTGAAATCATCTGGTCAAAAATTAACTGTCCCCCTACACATGAAGCAAACTTATTTGCTATTAATCTATTTTCTAGATGATGATATTTATGCATAGAGACATGAGAAGTCAAGTTTGATGAGGGTCACAAATGTCACAGATGAAGCTTCAACCCATGTTTTCTGCCATTAAGGCAGGTGTCTCCAGGCAGGGATATTCTAGCAAATGTTTAACTGAATCTCTGGAAATCAGGGCACACGTTTAAGTTTCATCTCCATTGTTAACAGTTTTTCATCACCTTCTTAAGACTAGATATTTGACAAAATAATAAACCAAGTCTTTATTTGTATCATTGGTTGATTTCCAAAGTGAAAATGCTCACACTGAATATTTAACAGCAGTCTCTAGGCACCTTCAGCCCATCTTGGTCTCTAGGTCAGGAGCAGGCTTCCTTCTTCCTCTAATTGCTTTCTCCCAGCTGCCAGCAGAACAGAGTTCCACCATTAGGGTGTAGTGGCCTTATATGTAATTCATTCTTTTTATTAGAGTAAGTGTCTTGATCCTCTCTCACTTTGTTTAGTTCCAGCTCCAATTTTAGTTCCAGCAGATAAAGCAGGCATCTGGAAGCACAGTTGTCCCTTCTCCCTCTAGGCTGTATCTACCTAGCACAAAGGGGACTGAAGATATTTCACTGCTCAAAGGAGCTTGTTGAGATTGTTGCAGACTCGGAACTAGGTCATTCAGGTCCCTGCATCCAGATTTCTTATCTACATAGACCAATTTAACTATTGTGATGATCAATTTCCACTTCATTGGATGATCTATAGACATGACCTAATCTCAACATTGCTGACCTCCTTAGACAGGTCTCTCTGGGAATAAGCTTCTAAAGTTAAAGTTACAGCAAAACCATGTTCCCCAAACCTGATCTTCAATCCTAGCTAATGATGGGTCAAACAGCCCTTCAGCCTCCATTTTTAATTATGTTTTCAGTTTGGAAGGACACAATTCAATGAGAGAAAACTGGCCAGAAAACACCTAACTTGAAACAATGAATAGAAGTTTTAGAGAATAATATTTAAGCTTGATGAGAAGATAAGCTTCCTAATAATAAGATCTCCCCAAAGGAGGAATAACTAGTTTTGGAAATTGAATAGCTACTCCTTAATACAGGGCTTCACATAAAGAGCATGTGGCCACTTTTCAGATATACAGAAGAAGGAATTCTTATTCAGGTACACTTGGGGCTAAGTAAACTGTGAGGCTTCTTCCACTTTTGAGATTCATGAGTGTGTGTGTGTGTGTGTGTGTGTATTTCTGTTGATTTTCATAGTTAGCATAAAAGGTGCTGAGCAATAGATGGACTCATCAGTGAGTTATAGGAATGTTTACCCTAAGCAGGTGAATGCTTCTCTACTATGAGAACAATTTGCTCCAATGACCGTGATGGAGGTTAAAACAAATGCCGTAGAGCACTTAGAGCTTGGTCAGCCACCAAAGACATCAGGGTCATACATTGCATTCCAGACTATCACCGTTAGTATTACTTTTGTCTTGCTACTGAACTTCAATTACTCTGGAAGAGAGAGTAAGGCTAACTACTTTGTACAACTCTGCTTCACTTAAATACAATTCACACATCAGTCAAAATAGCAACCCAAGATGTCATCATTCCCTTCCAAAAATAAAGGATGAACAATTTTATTATCTAAACCCTTGCACTAAACTGTTTTAAATTTTTTAACCCAACACTGGTTTTTAATGGGTGTTATACTAAATTATAATATATAATTTATTATTGATTTCAATATAATATGTGTTGTGACTGTAAAAGTCTCCTCTCTCGACCTCCAATCTAGCATCATGACTACTTATTGGACATTTTGAAAGGAATGTCTTGCAGACATCTCAAACTTAATGTGGGCAAAACTGAACTCGTTATCTTTTCCCTTAAACCCTTCCCACCATTCTCCCAGTTGCTCAAGTTCTCAACTTTGTGTCATCTTTGACTCCTCCTTCTCACTAACACCACATATTTAATTTGTTTCCAAGTCTTATAATTTCTACCTTCATATATCCTTTTCTATATGTCTCCTTTCACCTTGTACAGTTGTAATTCCTATCATGTCATTATAACTAAACTGCTCTCTCCAAGATGCCTACTGATCTCTTCATTGCCAAATCTAATGGCCTTCTCTCAGTCCCTATCCCCTTTGACCTTTCTGCAGTTTTTGACATGAATAACCACTCTCTTCTAAATGATACTCTTTTTTTCTCTAGGTTTCTGTGACACTCCTCTCTTCTGGTCATCTTTATCTGACAACTCCTCAATTTCCTTTTCTGGACCTTTATTCAGGACACTCCTGTTAGCAGCAAATACCCAGTGGGGCTCTTTTTTTCTTTCTGTAGATCATTTCCCTTGGTGGTCACACGAGCTTCCAGGGATTAAATTATTGTCTCTTTATCTAGTCCTAACCTCCCTGCTGACCTTTTTTTTTTTCAGCTAGAGTTTTTTATTATTAAAACCTAAAACCTGCATAGCCATATGTATAATATATACATATACATACATATATTTTATATATTATATACATTGTGCACATAATATACAAATATCTATGTGTATGTACACACATAGATATATGTATATACATATAAAACACACACACACACACACACACACACATATATATATATATATATATATATATACACACATATTTTTTCTTTTGACTTCTCTTTGGGATTTTAAATTAAAAATATTTGTTCATAGTGCAACGTTGTTGCTTTTTTTAATTTGTTTTTGCCTCCCCCCCCCCCCGACTCTGCATCATTAACTCCTTGAACTTTTTTCCCCTAATCTGATAGATTTTTCTCTTTTAAAGGCCTTAAGCTGTTCTGTTGATATGAAGACAGCAGGTTGAGAAACTGAGCTCTTTCTTTATTTCTTATTTGCAAAATAATAAAAGAGTTCACATTTCTCTAGCTCTTTAGACATACAAATTCTATACAAAAGAGTTATTTGATGTTCCCTGTACATGGCATTCCACCTCCATGTCTTTGTATGGGATATCCACCACATCCAGAATGTTCTCCCCCATGACCTCTACTTCTTGGAAATGCTAGCTCCCAAGGCTCAACTCAAATGCAATCTTATTGGAAAAGGTCTTTCCTTTTTAGCCCATTTGTTGGTGCCCCAAATTTAAGTCCTTGTATCTTTATTTTGTAAAGATCCTATATTTACTCATGTGTGAACATGATGCATCTTCCTAGGAGAATGTCAGCTCCTTGATGGTAGGGACTGGCTCAGTTTTGTCTTTCTTTCCTCAGGGCTTCATAAAGTAGATTATTAATATATTTTTGTTCATTGATAGAAGGATGGATTGATGGATCACTTATTCCTCACAATGTCTTTATAAGGTAAGAAGTATACATTTATCCTAATTTTGTAGATAAGGAAATTAGGGTTCATAAAGTTTAGGAACTTGCCCAAGGAAAGAGTGTTAATAGTTTACTGAAAATCACACATCTAGTAAGTGAGCAGAGCTAGAATGCAAGATCAGTTTCTCTGACTTTAACACTTTTAAGAGAAAGAGAATTGAAGTCTGATTGAAAAATAATTGAAACTCAGTTCCACTTAGAAATGATTGGTTAATCTGCTCTCTCTTCTCCCTAGCCCATAGATGTTTTCTCTTTACAGGAAAAGTTCAAAAGCATTGCTACCACATGATACTATGCTAAGGACTATTTGTCCTTTAAGGGAGCTTTTAACAAGATGCTGGAAATGAAAAACCATCAGGCAGGCTTAATGATGGATGATGGTCTTGATCATCAAGAGATCAGCTAAAGAAGCATCTTATTGCCCACACCTCAAGCACTTCTGTACCTTTGACCACAGGATTTCTCCTCAAATATGTTAAAGTGACAACAAATACTAATTTCTGGGAAGATGTAGCAAGACATGACGAAGTAGGGGAAGGAGTGATAAAGTTCAATGCTGGAGATTATTCAAATATCCAGACTGATTTCTTTGGACTTTTGGGGGGCTCATAAATAGTAATAATGATAAAAACTTACATTTTTATAGTGTTTCAGACTTACAACATACTTTGCGTATATTTTTTCTTTTGATTCTTACAAGCATCCCTATGAACATGACTAATATGGAAATATGTTTTATATGGTTGTACATATATACTGACTACAATAATTGTATATGTATAAACAAAACCTACAGAATTCATGGAACCCATTCAGAAATTTGGATTACTGTTGGTGTATGCCCCTGATGAGCTTTCTCTATGTTTATTTGTAAGAAAAATAGAGAAGGAAGAGAAATCTTAAACATTTTTTAAAAAATTACATAAGGAAGGAGGGAATTGAGGGAGGTAAGGAGAAAATTTGGAATTCATTTTTTAAATAGATGTTGAAAATTGTCTTTACATGTAATTGGGGAAAAATAAAATATTATTTTTAAACAATCAAATTATAGAAATAAACTTATGGAACCAGAAAAATATCTCTGTTAGTAGATAGAACATTTTATGATTCCACCCCACCCCATCCCCATTTTATAGATAAGGAAATATAGAGTCAGAAAGATTAAGTAACTTGTTCAAATGTAGGGGGAGAATCAGACTTCAAAGTTCTAAGGCTTCTTCACTATCCCACAGTTTCTTGTCAGGAGTAAAGAAGGAAGAGACAACCCTAATGCTCATATTCTGCAATTCTTCTGGTAGGCACCAATTCCTAAGAACTGGGAACTAAGAACCAGAAATTTATGGAAAATGGAAAAAGTTATAACCTAAGTACATGTGGGCTAGGAAGTTATCATGCAAAAATTCAGTTATGTCAGTGACCCAGAAAGACTCTGTCCAACAATCAAGCATGGAAAGCCCTGTCCTCCTCATGCCCCCCTGTTCTGCAAAGAATGGTCTTCTTCAAGGCCACCTTTACCTCTCTGTTCCTCAGGCAGTAGATGACTGGGTTGAAGAGGGGAACAATGACTGTGTAGAGCACAGATACCACCTTATTGGAATTGTAGGCATACATGAGCTTGGGTCGGGCATAGGTGAAGAGAGTGGAGGAATAGAAGAGAGTGACAACTGTGAGGTGAGAGGCACAGGTGGAGAAGGCTTTGTAGCGGCCCTGGGCAGAAGGGATCTTTAGGATAGTGGTGACAATAGCGATATAAGATGCCAGCACTACACAGAGTGGGACAGCAATAACCATCACAGCCAAGAAGAAATCTACTAGCTCAGCCTGGGAGGAATCATCACAGGAAACATTGAGGAGTGGTGAGATGTCACAGAAGTAGTGGTTGATGTGGGGCATGCCACAGTAGCGGAGTCTAGAAATAAAAACTGTCTTGATCATGGCAGTTATAGGGCCACAGAGCCAGCAACCCCCAACAAGGGCCCAGCAGAGCTGGTTGCTCATAATGGCAGGGTAGCGGAGTGGATTGCAAATGGCTACATAGCGGTCAAAGGCCATGACAGCAAGGAGGGTGAACTCAGTACAAACAAACATAACAAAAAAGTAGAGCTGGCTCATGCAGCCTGCAAATGAGATGCTCTTGTCATGGCTGAGAAGATTTGCCAGCATCCTGGGGCTGATGACAGTGACATACAACATCTCTAGGAAGGAGAGGTGACTCAGGAAAAAGTACATGGGCTTATGGAGTTGCCCATCACTATGGATGGCAAGGATGATCATGAAGTTCTCCAGCAAGGTCAGCAGGTAAGCTAACAGAAAGAGAGGGAAGAGGAGTAGCTGGATGCCAGGTTGTGTGAGGAATCCCAGGAGGATGAATTGGGTGGTGGCTGTCCAGTTGTCCTCCCTTTGGGGCTTGGCATTCATAGTTAGCTGTGGGGATAAGTAAGGTCAATTCATGCCATGTCCTGAGCATTCATTCCTGCTTCTTCTTCCTACTCCTAGTGACATCAGTTTTGCCTGTCCACATTAAATTTAACAAGATTTAGAGCTAAAAGGGACAATAGAAGGCAGAGACAGCTAGGTGGCACAGTGGATACAGCACTGCTTCTGAAGTCATGAACGTCTGAATCAATATCTGTCCTAAGATACTTACTACCTGTGTGACCATAGGCAAGTCACTTAACCTCAGTAAGCCTCAGTTTCCTCATCTGTAAAATGAACACAATAATAACTACTTCCTAGAGTTATCAGGAGGACAAAAAGAGTTGATATTAGCAAATGACTTTATTAACCTTAAAGTGCTATGTAAAATGTTCTTGTTAGTAATCTAGCCTGCTTCTCTAATTTTAGAAATGAGGAAATTAGGAGGCAGTATGGCACCATGTGAAAAGTATCAGGAAAATAGAAAGAGCGCTTCATTCATGTGTGAGGTTACTATCACTGTTATTTATTAAATACATGGATATGGAATAGTAACTTCACCTCACTATTTTTATCTATAAAGTGGACAGGGCAATGGCAACATGATGTAACCTCTGGGTCAGGAAGATGTGGGTACAAGTTCTACCTTATAAATCTTCTATCTCTTTGACTCTGAGCAAATTATTCACTTTCCCAGTTCTTCCAGGCAACTCTGTATTGACTATAAATTGCAGAGTAAGTGCCAATCTGTGTTGATGGCTTGAGTTTTCTTATGAGGAATTCCCTTTACCAAAGAAAGCACAGGTCTAGTTCAAAGGCAACCAAATGACAGAAATAATACTTGTGTTAATCTACCTAACAGGTGCAAAAAGTAGAGCCATATCCTATAATGGCAGGTATTATAGTTCTCTATAACAGTTTCATCTCATTGTTGGGTAATATTTATCCCATTCTTTGCTCTTACTACTTTATATACAATAGGTAATAAATGTTTGCTTAATAAATCAATGGGAGCCTTCAGAAAATTCACCATGCAAGTTTCCCTTAATCTTCCATTAAATTCCCATCCTCACCCAGTCAGCCTCCCAGCACATATCTTCTGGGGATACATACTTTGGTTATACTTTAGAATATCATTGGAGACAAGACAACCTGTTCTCTGATATTTGGCAGGTGTCAGAATACAAAGGGGAAAGCTGATAAAATAAAACATCTCATTTAGCTCCAAAAAAAAAAGGAATGGCAGAGTTTGGGAATGGAGAGTATTATCCTTGTTTTTATTTGCTTCTTGTAACCCCCAAGGGGAATAGGTATTTTGTTAGATTATAAAACCAATTTGATAAATGACTAAATCTTAGCTAAATTAAAAGTTATGTACCCAAGGTCACAAAACAAGTTAAAGAAAGTGACAGGGTTCAACCTTGGGTCTCTATTGCATTTCCCTCTATACTCTGGAAAAAGCAAAGAAAAGAATCAGTCATTTCTGGTAAATAGAGTATTTTGGATTATCTATACTCTCTAGGTAGAGATGGAGTATGAGAAAAAAAGTCAGGGAAATAGACATTCATACTATGTGTTGAGAAAACAATGAGTAATTCTGTTTGGCTACATCACAGGGTACACATAGGAAAGTAACTTTAAATGAGATGCTCTAGAGACAGAGGTGAGAGATAGATCATGAATGTCTTAAGTGGGGAATTGTACTTATTTACCTAAGTAATAGAAAACCACTGAAAATTTTGGAGGGAAGGGACATGATCAGAGGTGTTTTATAGGAAGATTCCTATGGTAGTTATTGCATGTAGGATGGGTTGTAAGATAAAGAGATTAGAGGTAGGAAGAGCACTTGAGTCCAGATGAGTGGTTATGAGAGCCTGGACTAGATATTGACAATTTTAAAGAAAGAACAAGCTGAGAAATAGTGAGACGGTAGAATCAGTGGCATTTGCAGATGATTATGAGGCAAGTGGGAGGCAAAGAGGCAAAGAGAGGGAGAAGTCAAATATGATTCCAAAGTTTCTAGGTTTAGTGGACCAAGAGGATAGTGCTGTCATTAATTTAAAAAATGGCACAGCTAGGGGGTACAGTAGATAGAAAGCCAGGCCTGGAGTCAGGAAGTTTCATCTCCCTGAGTTCAAAACTGGCCTTAGATGTTTACTAGCTGTGTGACCCTGGGCAAGTAACTTAACCCTGTTTGGTTCCATTTCCTCATATGTCAAATGAGCTGGAGAAGGAAATGATAAACTACTCCAGTATCTTTGCCAAGAAAACTCAAACAAGGTTATGAAGAGTCACATAACAACTGAAGAACTAAGGAAAAAAATAAGAAATTACAGAAAAATAATTGGTTTGAGGGCAAGATAATATGCAAGTTTGAGGAATCTTACATGTGAAGCATGGTAAGATAGTCACAATATACCTCGTTTGCTTACTGAAAGAAAAACCATACAGAGCGAATATATGAAAAGTTATACCTGGTAGTATAACTTTATGGAATATCTATCTTTAGAAAGTAACAATGAAAGACGAATCATCAGAAGGGAGAAAGAAGGCGATCATAGAGGGCTAAGCTATTATTATTATAATTATTTCTTTTACTCTCATTAGATCATAAACTACTTGGGTGTCAAGTATCTGATTTCTCCCTGTTAACCCCCTAGTGCCTAAAACAGTGCTCTTCATATGTGTACTTCTTAAACATCTGCTTATTGATCTAGTCGACCCAATAAATACATTTTTAATAAAACTCTAGATGAATAAATGAACCAGGAGAATACAATGCCATGGGAATAAAAGGTGGAGAAATTTTTAAGGATGAGCAAGTCTTTGATAAAGAGGTATCAATAATATTTAAGGGAATATTTTCCATGGATTGGGGACAGGCAATAGACACTAGAGATTGAGGAGTCAGTGGGCGGTAAGGAAATGGGGATTGCAAGTAAAGACAAGTTTTTTCTAGAAGTATAGACACAGAATAAGAAATAAGGTGATCATATAAGTGGCAGTGAAGAGAAATTTTGTCTTGTTTCATTATTAGGATGGACAGACAAAATTGTGTTCTGTAAACAAAAGTTAAGGAACCTATGGAGAGAATGTGAATGTACAAAAGAGATAAAGATAATTATGGACCAAGCCCTAGTGGAAGTAGGTGAGGACAGGATTGAAGACACAAAGGGTGAGAAAATCTTAGCAAAGATGAGAGAAACTATAGCCTAAGAGACAGGAGGAAAGGAGGAGGAAGAAAATAGAGATTGTATGATAGAGATGAGGAAGGTGCAGGATCTCACTTTGTATGGTCTTGCCTTCAGCAATGAAATAATGATGATAACTAACTTTCATAGAGCACTTTAATGTTTGTAAAATGCTTTACAAATACCTCATTTGATGCTCACAACAACCCTGGGAGGTAACTACTCTTATTATCTCCATTTTGTAAATGATGAAACTGGGGCACACAGAGGTTAAGTGATTTGCCCAGGGTCACACAGCTAGTGTCTCAGGCTCATCTCTTACTGACTATAAGTCTAGTGCTCTAGCATTAGTACCATCTAGTTACTCATAAGTAGGAGGTTATTCATCTCTTAAGAATGAGGAAGGGGCAGAATGGAATTGAGATTTGGAAAGGTTTAGAACAGTCACAATGGGAAACGCAATAAAAAGTCAACAAGAGATGGAGGAAAGTTTTCTAAAAAGCCGTGAGGGCTGAAAATAGAGAATTATGTCCCAGAGGACAATGAGGTCAATACTGGTGGCCCATTCAGGATGTTTTTTTTTCCAGGGAGGAGGTTCAAAATATGGTCTTAGACCTTGGAAGTCCTGCTTGCTGTCACCATAGGGATTTTTTTCCAGCCTACTCTAAGGAGTATTTCTCTTTCTTCTTCCCACCCCTGAAGGGAATTCTCAAAATCTCAAAGAGAGAGACTTAAGACACAAGGAAAACTAATGAAGTTAGTATTCAGGCTCAATCAAGTATCTCACTCAATTTATCATAAGGAGGTTGGAGGATGGGAACAAAGCCCTGGATAGAAGTAGGGGGAGCCCAAACTAGGAATAAGGAAACTCTAAGACTTAATAGAGAGGGAAACATCCAAAAATTGCTTCTGGTCACTTTAGGAGATAGAGTTCTCCATCAGTAGAAGCCCTCAAGCAGAGGCTAGATGGTCACTTAGTGGAGATGTTGTTAAGGAGATTCTCTGTTCAGGTTTGCCACTTGTAGTAAAGTGAAGCTGAGGTACCTTCCTACTCTAAGACTCTGATTCTATGAAATGTGCCTGTTTCCCTATTTTTCAGTTTGCGGAACATTTGCCCTAAAGACACCAGGAACCCTTGTGATAAATATTTTCCATAAGTAGTCCCAGTTGGTGGTGAGATTTATTTATTTACCACTCCATCTGGGGGTGTAAGGATCCCCTTTCTTAGGCCTACCTTCTTCACTCTAAAATTTCTTTCCCTGGAGGTACTGGAAGGCTCAGGAGAAATTTGATGAATCAGAATATTTGAACAAGGAATTTAAAACTGGAGAGACCTTAGAATTCACACTCCAATCTCCTCAATTTACTAACAAAAGTACCTGTGAAAGAAAATTCAATTGTATTGTTTTTAGTGATCCTGCTCCCCCATTGGAAAGCTCTCACCAAACATAGGGTTGGAGTAAGAACAACTAAATTTTCATTCCAGCTTCACACTTACAGTGTGACATTAAATAAATTACTTACCTGATTTTTAGCACAGTTCTACCTGTGGTAGTATAATTCTGGCTTTACCTTTATCTCTGAAATTCTGAAACATAAAAGAGGAAGTTATATGATGGTAAATGGCATTGGGGAAACTGAGACACTAAGGTAGAATGATGGTAAGGTACATGATGCTTCACTGAGAGTCAGAAGACCTATGGTTTTCTTCTGGCTCTGCTACTAATTAGCTATGTAACTTTAGTTAGTTCAATTTGTCTGTCTGTCTCTCAATTTCCTAAATAATGAGATTCACACTTAGTGATCTTTAAGATTTCTTCAAGCTCTAACATTCTTTAGGTCTAAATGAGTGGAGCAGAGGCATCTCAGGGAGACTTAAGTTCAAATCCAGCCTCAGGCACTTTGTAGCTGTGTGACCCTGGGCAAGTCATTCCACTTCCATCTGCCCAAGGTTCATCATCTATAAAACAGGGATAATAATTGTACCAAACTTTCAGGGTTGTTGCAAGAATCAAAAGGAATATTTGTAAACTGGTCCACACATTGCCTGACGGATATTTGGTTGGTAGTTGTCCTCTGTTCTCAAAGAGGACAAGAATGACATCACAATGTTGGAGTAATGGTATGGTGTGTCCGGCTTCGAGGCTGATCAGACCAATACAAGCTCAGAACACTCTGCCACAGGTCACCAACAGATAGTCCATGGGAACACTGGGAGAGGAGACATCCCTAAACTGGCACATAGCAGCTATTGTTATCATATAAATGCTAGCTATTCCTAATGACAATGATGATGGTGATCATCATTATCTGTAAGGACAACAGGATTGTTATTCACATCAGCCTTCCTCCCAAGTTTAATGCTTCTTATACCCACTGCCCCACTCCATGTAAAGGCAAGAAAGCTTAACTCAACTAGACTCCACTAGAGGCTAAGGAAGACAAATATGTTTTTTCTGAGCAGACTGGGCAAAACTAGGGGAGGCACTTGACAGTCTCCCAAGGTTCTGACCCTGGTTGTTGTCCTTACGTGAAAAAGCAGCACCTCCCCCACTCCCACCCCCAGTTCCCACACACATATGTACACATGCAGGAAAATGCCCAGCTACTCTCTCCCAGAGTCCCACACTAGTTTGAACATTGTACTGAAATCTCGATTTTCCATATGAATTTCCATCCTATTTCACAAAATCACAGAATTTTAGTGCGGGAAGGAAGCTTAGAATTTTTCTTATTCCAAGAAAAGAATCTCTTCTACAACACACCTGATTAATTGTCCTAGCCTCTGCTTGAAGACCCCCAAGGTACTAGCTCCCAGGATAGCTCTTTCTCTTCTGGATAGCTTCCATTCTCAGAAAGTTTTTCCTGCCATCAATCCCAAATGTGATATTTCCTCCCATAGCTCCTGATTCCTGCCTCAGGAACCAAACTGAAGAAATGTAATCCTTCTTTGTGACAGCATTTTAAATACTTTAAAAATGGCTGTCTTCTATACAGTAATTAATTGCTCTGCTTATCACAAGAGCACCTCTAGAAATCTGGATAAATTAAGTCTCCCTTGCTTATGGCCAGTTTCCCAAATTCTTTTTTTTTTACTTCCTCATTCTTCCCATGCATTCTGTATTTTGCTTTAACAACAATATCTTTTCTTCCTCTCTTGCTCTTAATCTAACTCAGGAGTTCTTTATCTTATTTTAACATGGTATCTAATCTGAAGAACCCTCATCAGAATCATATTCTTAAATAATAACAAAAAATCCTAAATTTCAGTTAGAGACTAGTAAAAATAAAAATAAATGTTTCCTCATCCAAATTCCTGAAATCCCTGAAATCTATCCTGAAGTCAGATTAAGTACCCCTAATAGTCTAGATGCTGATGACCCCTTTTTGCTTCTAATTACTTTCCTCACAAAACCAAGCATAGTTTAATAAACAATGATAATCTTCCCCCCAACCTGATTCCTAGAATTATTTTTTTCCTTCTGTATCTTTTCAGAATGATATTAAAATAATGAGAATTTTTTGCACCCCTTCTCAGGGACACCTATGAGGTCAAATATCTCTCTTTCTATTGGGCATTTTAGTTCACCACTTTCCTATCCCCCAACAACATTAATTTTTGTTTATGTCTCAGGGAACAAAAATGTTTTCTAAAACAAGTAAATAACAAAAAAATGAGTTCTCAAGTCAAATAAAAATAATTTGGTATTATCCAGGTCACCAGCCTACACCATTATTATGAATAATTAAGAGATAGTTTCCTTGTTGCTCTGGAAGGATTGGAAGTATCTCTCTACAAACCTTGCCCATAAAGTGTGCACTTTGAAAATATTCATTGAAAGTTTGGGTCACTTCCCTATTCCTCATTTTTGCATTGGTTGCAATTCAACTAAGTATTCAGCTTGTGAAGAACACAAGTCATTGGATACTGGACATTACTAATGAATCTCCAAACCTGGTCAGGAGCTGCTGATCCTGGCTGAACATTGATGAGTTGGGTTGGGATAAATTAAGCAGAGCTGGTCTGAAAGGATTGGGCTCATCTAGATTTTGTTTCTCCTCAGCTGGAACCAAGACTAGAGCAGACACTTTTTCTGTACCATAAGCTCCATCCCCTTAGTCCTTAGTAAGAGGACAAGGAATATTTTCCTAATTTCTCACAGGAGGCCTCCCTAGAGAGATAACTGGGAAGGTGATTTGGCCAATGAAAGGCCCGGGGGAAGACTTGGGATAAGAGTTTGATGGAGGCAGGGTTGAGGATGGGACTACTTTAAGTGGTACCCAGGGAAAAGAAGGTGTTGAGGTCACTTTGAGCAGTGCACAACACCCATCTCTAAATAAGACTGTGAATGCAAGTGGGGTCTGCAAGACAAGAGATTATAGAAGGTGGAGGAAAGAGAAGTGCTCCCTCCCCCACCAATCCTTTCTTTCTCTGACTGATCTCCACACATAGCAAAGGTGTCCAGGTGGAGACAGTAAACAAGAACATGCAAAAGAAATTAAAGTTATCCATATTATTATAATGGAAGGAAGGAAAACCAGCACCTTTGCCTTTACAAGCACACATAGTTAGTATCACTGGATATAAACAAGCAGAAACATAAGTATACACAGACACATATATTCATACACATCTAGCTATAATCCCTAAGCCAGATGCAAATTTCCATGCAGTCTGAAGCACAGACTGAAAGGCAATTTACATTGCATGAAACAAATTGTAAATCTAAAACAAATTCCCCAATCAGGAACCCTGTAGATTGTCATTCAGTTTGATTTGACCCAAACCACAGAGATTTCTGAAGCATTCATTATGTAGAGAGCTCTGGACTTTGCAACTGGGCGGGGGAGTCCAGAATTTAGAAAATATGAGAAATCTTGCCCTCATAAAGATGACAGTTTAGAAGTGGATAAGACACAAACATGGCTTGCTTCAAAGATAGTAATATGCAATGAGTACAGATCAGAATGTAAACTAAAATGTTCATTATACTGCTTCCTTCAGGTTCTAAAGGATCTGATGAAACTGGAGGCCCACAGGGCCCATCTATCCATGTGTGGATTGAGAAAAGTAGCTTCCTTAGCTCCTATCCTCTCCTAATAAGATAATTCGACTTCTGAGCCAAGCCACAGGACTTAGAAGTATGGGCAGGTCCAGCTAGGGCTTGAAGAGGCCTGGACATAGACACAAACAGGTCAGTGAATAGACACTCCAGTACTTATGCATTGAGATTGAAAGAGATGACATTATTCCTAAGGTGAAGAGAAGGGGGGAACAGAAACCAGGATGAGCCACCAAATCCCCAGGGATGGCTGGGTGAATTGTTAAAAATAAAAACCATTAGCTTGGCATTTGTGAGTTGAGCTGAACTAGCCTGGCCATCTGTCAGGAGCTTTCTTTTCCCAGTTCTATACCTCACAACCCTCAACAGCATTCCCCCATTACCTCCTTCTTAGCTCCAATCTCTGAGAATGAAGAGGTACTTGCCAAGACTAGTTCCTCTCCTTGGGCCCTTAATGTTACCTCTTTGTCGCCCCACAGTTATCATCTCCTGTCTCCTTAGTGAGCTTGTCCTTTCCATCACTATCACCCTCATTTTAAATCTGTCATTATGTACAGCTTTTTTCCTTAATGCTTATGAAATATTTCCAAATTTCTTACATAAAAATTCTTCATATGATTGTTTCTTCTTAAGAAATTGCCTTATATCTCTCCTTCATGTGATAATCAATTTCCTAGAAAGAAAACTCCTTATTTTCCTCATTTTCACTTTTTCTCTTCCTACTTGTTGTGGAACAATTTCAGGCACTACCACTTACCTAAGACTGTTCTCTCTTCAAAGATGATAAATATCTCTTTATAAATCCAATAGTCCTCCCTTAGCTCTTCTCTATGCTTAATTTTGTTTATTTTTTACTTTTTTATTTTTTAGTTTATATCATTCATTTCCACAAGATTTTAAGTTACAAATTTTCTCCCCATTTCCCCTACCCACCACCCCAAAACAGCAATCTCACTGAATATCCCCACCCCCAATCTGCTCTCTCCCATATCTTCCCCATCTCCCCTCCCAATTTCCAGTAGGGTATAGTGGATCTCTATGCCCCAGTGCCTGTGTATCTTATTTCCCAGTTAGATGTAAAATAATAATAATTATATGCATATATATGTGTATATATATATATGTGTGTGTGTGTGTGTGTGTGTGTGTGTGTGTCTATGTATTTATATTGAAAACATTTGATTTTAAAACTTTAAATTCCAGATTCTTTTCCTACCTCCCTTGTCACCCGCCCTTACTGGAAAGAGAAGCAATTCAATATAGGTTGTACATGTGTAGCTATGCAAAACATTTCCATAGTGCATATATTGTGAAAGACTGACTATATTTCCCACTATCTTATCCCACCCCCAACTTGTTCTATTCTCTACTTTGATCCTGTCCTTTTCCAAAAGTGGTTGTTTTGAACTTCCCTCCCCCCAAACCTGCCCTCCCTTCCATCCTTCCCCCTCTCATCCCCTTCCCCCCTACTCTCCTCTAGGGAGAAATACCCTATTTAGTGTGTATATCATTCCCTCCCTAAGCCAAATTCATTGAGTGTAAGGTTGACTCATGGGGAGGAGCCAAGATGGTGGAAAGGAAGCAGTAACCTCACTGAGCTCCTTGGTCACTAAGTCTCAAAGGGTGAATCTGAGCAGATTCCGGAGTGACGGAGCCCACTGGAAGATGGAGTGTGGCAGAGTCCAGCCCAGGAGGTTTCCCAGTGTGTCCGGGCAGGTTGAGCTCAGAGCATGTGGTGTCTGCACAGCTCAGACCTAAGAGCAGACAAGCAGACTACACCAGAGAGAGAAAAAGCCCCAGCCTGCAGACATACCAAGGATGAATCGCAGTCATCTCGCCTTCATCTCATGAAGGGACTGGAAGGGTCATTGGAGCCAGGTAGGAGAGTTGGGACCCCAGTGGAGAGAGCAGTTTCTCCGGCTGCATTCGGCCCCCAGCCTGGAAGTTTAGAAACTGCCTGCCTGTATAATACAGGGGCTGGAATGGCAAAGTAAATTCTAGCTGCTCCTATCCTCCCATCCCTCCTTCATGAAGCAGAAAACCCAAAGATAAGTCTCCCACCCAGATTGAAATCCCAAGTTAATGGAAATAGCCTCAGGCTTGAGAGTCTCCAAGAAGGGGAGTAACTGAGACAGCCAGGAGTCTGAAGAGAAGAGAGGGAGGGGTCCCAACAAACCCCACCTCACCTCACCAACAAAAGCCTACTTATAGCCCAGGGGTATAGAGGCAGAAATCTGAAGTGGTCAGACTCACCCCCACCTACACATCTACATTCCTCACTGACTTCCCTGACAGCCAAAAACTAGCCACCCAGAGGTATTCAAAGTCAAAGATGAGGCCCTAAATTCATAGCCTGAGAAACTAAGAAACAGGAAATCACAATAGGAAGGAAGGAAGCTGAGAAGGAGAAGGGGAAGGCAAGAAAGTCTATTCAAGCCTACTATGTAGGGCAAGAATAACCAAATACACAGGACAATATAGATTCTCTATCCACACCTGAGACCACAGAAGGAAACATGAACTGGTCTCAAGCTCAAATAGCATTCCTGGAGGAGCTTAAGAAAAATTTTAAAGACCAAATCAGGGAATCAGTGACCAACTTGGAAAAAAGTCTCAAAAGTAAAAATTAGTGAATTAATTGGAGAAAATACCTCCCTAAAAAGGACCTTCAAAAATTAACTGAAGAACAATCAATCAAACTGAAACTCAGAACTCTATGATGCAGCAAGAGTCGATCAAACAAAACAAGATGATCGAAAAATTGGAAGATAACATAAAATATCTCACTGGAAAAATAACTGACCTAGAGAACAGATCCAGGGGAGACAACTTAAGAATTATTGGTCCGCCAGAAAGCCATAATGAAAAAAGCAGCCTAGACAACATCCTCCAAGAGATTGTCAAAGAAAACTGTCCTGAGGTCCTGGAATCAGAAGATAAAATAGCTATCGATAGAATTCACCAGACTCCTCCTGAAAGAGATCCCAAACTGAAAACTCCAAGAAATATAGTAGCCAAATTCCAGAATTACAAGATTAAGGAAAAAATACTGCAAGCATCCTGAAAGAATTCAAATATCAAGGAACTACAGTTAGGATCACACAGGACCTAGCAGCTTCTACATTAAAAGTGTGGACGGATTGGAATTTGATATTTCATAGGGCAAGAGAGCTAGGACTACAACCAAGGATTAACTACCTGGCAAAACTGAGCATAATCTTTCAGGCAATGATATGGTCGTATAATGAAATAAGGGACTTCCAGACTTTCCTGATTAAAAAGCCAGAGCTCAATGGAAAATTTGATCTCAAGACTCAAGAAAGACATAAAAAGGTAAATAAGGGAAACACAGACTCACACATGCATAAGTGCACACACCCACACCCACAAACACACACTCATTACTTGGGATGCAACAAGAACAAAATGTTCAAATACCTATATGTGGAGCTGATAATTGTCAATATTCGAAATCTTTATGATTATCATGACCTTCAAAAGGGTTATATTTAGATTGAGGGTGTGGGTATGAATGCACTAAGCTGAAGACTAAAAAAAACTATTAAGGGTTTCAAAGGGACTGTAATGGGGAAAAGGAAAGGATGAGATAGGAAAAGGTAAAATATACTATCTGAAGAGGCATCAAAACACACTATAGAAGAGGGGAAAGAAAGAGGGAGAGGAACATCATTTAAAGACTATTCTCACTGGTTCTGGTTCAAAGAGGGATCAACTTAATCAGTGAAGTTTAAGATTCTAATGGGAATAGACACATAAATTCATTAAATAGAGGAAAAGGAGGGAGGGAGTGGAGCACTCTTTGAAATTTACTGTCATTGGTTTGGAATAAAACGGGGAGTAATTTACTCTGATAAGTATAAAAATTTTATTGTATCCTATAAATAGCAGAAGGGTAAGGGAGGGTGAAAAGGAGGAGACTAAATGGGGGATTAGAAGGGAGGGAAACAGTAGTAAAGGAAGAGGGTAGGTTAAGAAGGGGGGACACTGGGTGGGGACACTGAGGGAGGGGTCAGTCAAAAGGGAAAACTTCAAGGAGAGGAAGGGGAGGGAATAGGATGGAGGGGAAGAGACAGATAGTCATCATTACTGCGAATGTGAATGGGATGAACTCTCCCATAAAACAGAGGCAGATAGCAGAATGGATTAAAAACCATAATCCTACAATATGCTGTCTACAAGAAACACATTTGAAACAATGGGATACCCACAGGGTAAAGGTAAAAGGTTGGAGTAAAATTTATTATGCCTCAGCTAAAGTAAAAAAAGCAGGGGTAGCAATACTTATCTCAGATAAAGCAAAAGCAAAAATAGATCTAATTAAAAGAGATAAGGAAGGAAACTATATCCTACTAAAAGGCACCATCGAGAATGAAGCAATATCACTACTTAATATATATGCACCAAGTGGTATAGCAGCCAGATTCCTAGAGTAGAAGTTAAATGAATTAGAGGAAGAAATAGATAGCAAAACTATACTAGTGGAGGACCTTAATCTCCCCCTCTCTGAACTCTATAAATCTAACCACAGAATAAACAAGAAAGAAGTTAAGTAGGTGAATAGAATCTTAGAGAGACTAGATATGATGGATCTCTGGAGAAAACTGAATGGGGATAAAAAGGAATTTACTTTCTTTTCAGCAGTGCATGGTACATACTCAAAAAAGACCATGTACTAGGGCATAAAAACCTCACAATCTAGTGCAAAAAGGCAGAAATATTCAATGCATCATCCTCAGATCATGATGCAATAAAAATTATATGCAATAAAGGGCCAGGGAAAGATAGACTAAAAACTAATTGGAAATTAAACCATCTAATCCTAAAGAATGGATGGGTCCAAGAAGAAATTATAGAAACAATCAATAATTTCATTCAAGAGAATGATAATAATGAGACAACATACCAAAATTTGTGGGATGCACTAAAGGCAGTTCTCAGGGGAAGTTTTATGTTCCTGAATGCATACTTAATTAAAGCAGAGAGAAGGGAGGTCAATGAATTGGACATGCAATTGAAAAAGCTAGAAAAAGAACAAATTGAAAATCTCCAATTTAGTACTAAATTAGAAATATTGAAAACCAAAGGATAGATTAATAAAATTGAAATGAAGAAAACTATTGAATTAATAAATAAAACTAAGAGCTGGTTTTATGAAAAAATCAACAAAATTGATAGACCCTTAGTCAATATGATAAAAAAAAGAAAGAAGAAAACCAAATTATGAGTATCAAAAATAAAAAGGGTGGATCTACCTCAAATGAAGAGGAAATTTAAAAACTGAGGAATTATTTTTCCTAATTGTATGCACATAAATATGACAATCTTAGTGAAATGGATGAATATTTACAAAATCACAAGTTGCCCAGATTAACTGAAGAGGAAGTGAATTCCCTAAATAACTCCATCTCAGAAAAAGAAATCAAACAAGCCATCAATGAACTCCCTAGGAAAAAATCTCCAGGGCCAGATGGGTTTACTAGTGAATTCTATCAATCATTTAAAGAACAATTGATTCTAATACTCTACAAACTATTTGGGAAAATTAGTGAAGAAGGAGTCCTACCAAATTTTCTATGACACAAACACGGTACTGATTCCTAAATCAGGAAGAGATAAAACAGAGAAAGAAAATTATAGACCAATTTCCCTCATGTATTTAGATGCAAAATTTTAAATAAAATATTAGCCAAAAGACTCCAACAACTTATCACAAAAATAATGCACTCTGATCACGTAGGATTCATTCCAGGAATGCAAGGATGGTTTAATATTAGGAAAACCATCAGTATAATTGAACATAACAATAAAACTAGCAGAAACCACATGATCATCTCAATAGATGCAGAAAAGGCTTTTGACAAAATATAACATCCATTCCTATTAAAAACACTAGAAAGTATAGGAATAAATGGAGCCTTCCTTAAAATAGTTGATAGCATCTATTTAAAACCATCAGCAATTATTATATGCAATGGGGATAAACTAGAAGGCTTTCCAATAAGATCAGGAGTGAAACAAGGGTGTCCACTATTACCCCTCTTATTCAATCTGATACTAGAAACACTAGCAGCAGCAATTAGAGAAGAAAAAGAAATCAAAGGAATCAAATTAGGCAAAGAAATGACCAAACTATCACTCTTTGCAGATGATATGATGACATACTTAGAGAAGCCTAGAGAATCAAGTAAAAAAACTACTTGGGACAATAAATAAATTTGGCACAGTTGCAAGATATAAAATAAATCCACATAAATCCTCAGCATTCCTGTACATCTCTAATGAAACTCAACAGCAAGAGATAGAAAGAGAAATCCCATTTAAAGTCACTGTAGACATTATAAAATATTTTGGAATCTACTTGCCAAAACAAACCCAGAATCTATATGATCACAACTACAAAACACTTCTCACACAAATTAAATCAGATCTAAATAGTTTGAAAAATATCAATTGCTTGTGGCTGGGTGGAGCTAATATAATAAAAATGAAAATTTTACCCAAACTAAACTATATATTTAGTGCCATACCAATCAATTTACCAAAAAACTACTTTTTAGAGTTAGACAAAATAATAACAAAATTTATTTGGAAAAACAAACGGTCTAGAATATCAAGGGAATTAATGAAAAGAAATGCTAGGGAAGGTGGACTAGCTATGCCAGATCTTAATATGTATTACACAGCAGCAGTCATCAAAACTGCTTGGCACTGGCAGAAGAGTAGAGTAGTGGATCAATGGAATAGATTAGGCGCAGGAGACCCAGCAGGTAATGAATATAGTAATCTATTGTTCAATAAACCGAAAGACCCCAGTTTTGGGGATAAGAATGCACTATTTGACAAAAACTGCTGGGAAAACTGGAATACAGTATGGCAGAAACTGGGCATAGATCATTATCTAACACCATATACCAAAATCAAGTCTAAATGGGTGCATGATCTAGGTGTAAAGGATGATACTGTAAGCAATTTGGGAAAGCAAGGAATACTTTACCTGACAGATTTGTGGAGAAGGGAAGACTTTAGGACCAAACAAGAATTAGAGAGCATTATAAAATGCAAAATGGATAATTTTGATTACATTAAATTGAAAAGCTTCTGTACAAACAAAGCCAATGTAACCAAGATCAAGAGGGAGGTGGGAAATTGGGAAAGAATTTTTACAATGTGTGTCTCTGATAAAGGACTTATTTCTAAAATTTATAGAGAATTGAGCCAAATCTATATGAATATAAGTCATTCCCCAATTGATAAGTGGTCAAAGGATATGAACAGGCAGTTTTCAGAGAAAGAAATTAAAGATATCGACAAGCATATGAAGAAATGCTCTAAATCACTATTGATTAGAGAAATGCAAATCAAAACAACTCTGAGATACCACATCTCTCCAGTCACATTGGCTAAGATGACAAAACAAGAAAGTGATAAATTCTGGAGAGGATGTGGACAAATTGGAACCCTAATACATTGCTGGTGGAGTTGTGAACTTATCCAACCATTCTGGAGAGCAATCTGGAATTATGTACAAAGGACGTAATTATGTCCAAAGGACAATAATTTCATACCCTTTGACCCAACAATACCACTTCTAGGGTTATATCCCAAAGAGATCATAGAAGTGGGGAAAAGACCCATATGTACAAAAATATTTATAGCAACCCTTTTTGTGGTTGCAAAGAATTGGAAACTAAAGGGGTGCCCATCAATTGGGGAATGGCTAAACAAGTTGTGGTATATCAATGTAATGGAATATTATTGTGCTATAAGAAACGAAGAGGTGACGGATTTCATAATTACCTGGAGAGACTTATGCAAACTGATGCTGAGCGAGAAGAGTAGAATCAGAAGAAATTTGTATACAATCACAGACATATCATATCTGTGATGACCAACTATGACAGACTGGACTCTTTTCAGCAATGCAGTGATATAACTCAATCCTGAAAGACTCAAGAAAGAGAGAAATGTGCCATCCAGAGATATGACTAGAAAGAACTGAGCCTGAATCCTGATGGAAGCAAACTAATTGATCTTTTTCTTTTCATTGTTTGGTTTTATTTCTTCTTTACCATCTTTCATCCCACCTAGTACAATATGCCTTTGTAATTGGAATAATGTCTAATATGAATGTATTTGCAGATCCTATACTGGACTATATGCTGTCATGGGGGGAGGGGAAAGGGACATAAAGGAAATTTGAAAATCAAGGAACTGTGGAATTGAATCTTGTTAACTGAAACTAAACTAATAAATTAATTTTTAAAAAAAGGTTGACTCATTCCCTCTTGCCTTCTTGTTCTTCCCCTCCATTCTAACAGTTTTCCCTTCCTCTTCTATATGAAATAATTTGCCCCATTCTATCCCTCCCCATCTCCTCTCTTTTATATTCTTATGTCACCTCTTAATTTCACCTTTTAAGTATCATCCCTTCCTATTCAACTGGTCCTGTACCATCTGTCTATGTATAACTGTACACGTATATACACACACTCACATAAGTATTCATATATCCATATACCCTCCTACATAGGCATATATATGTACATATACATTTCTACTCCCTTCAAGTGTTCTCATACTGCGAAAACTTTCATAAGTTACAATGATCATTTTTATGTGTAGGAATATAAATAGTTCAACTTTGATAAGTTCCTTATGATTTCTTTTCCCTGTTTACCTTCTCATGCTTCTTGTATCTGAATGTCAAATTCTCTATTCAACTCTGATTTTTCATCATTAATGCTTGAAAATCCTCTATTCCATTGAATGACCATATTTTCCCCTGAAACATGATACTCAGTTTTGCTGGGTAGGTAATTCTTGGTTTTAATCCCAGCACCTTTGACCTCCAGAATATCATATCCTAAACCCTTTAATTCCTCAGTGTAGAAGCTGCCAGATATTGTGTTGTCCTGATTGTGTTTCCACAGTATTCAAACTGCTTCTTCCTGGCTGCTTGTAATGTATTCTCCTTGATTGGGCAATTCTGGAACCTGGCTATAATATTCCTAGGATTTTTCTTTTTTGGGATCTTTTTTAAGAGGTGATTGGTGGATTCTTTCAAACTCTATTTTGCCCTCTGGTTCTTAAACATCAGGGAAATTTTCCTTGAGAATTTCTTGAGGAATGATTTCTAGGTTCTTTTTTTGATCATGGCTTTCAGGTAGTCCAATAAATTTTAAATTATCTCTCCTGGATCTATTTTCCAGGTCAGTGGTTTTTCCCATGAGATATTTCACATTGCCTTCTATTTTTTCATTTGTTTGGGTCTATTTAATATACCTTGATTTCTCATAAAGTCACTAGCTTGCATTTGCTCTAATCTAATTCTGAAGGAATGATTCTCTTCAGGGAGCTTTTGAGATTTTTTTTTTCCATCTGGCAAATTTGGCTTTTTAAGGCAGTCTTCTCCTTATTGGATTTTTGAGCCTCTTTTGCCATTTGAGTTAGTCTATTTTTCAAGGTGTTATTTTCTTCAGTCAGCTTGTTGACTCTCATTTAATATTTTTCTTGCATCACTCTCATTTCTCTTCCCAAGTTTTCCTCCACTTCTCTTATTTGCTTTTCAAAATCCTTCTTAAGCTCCTCTATGGCCTGTAAGCAGCTTATTCTTTTCTTGGAAGCTTTTGGTGCTGGAGTTCTGACTTCATTGTCTTCCTCCTGTTCCATGCTCTGATCCTTTTTGTCCCCCAAAAAAGGAATCCAAAGTTAGATAGCTTTGCTTTCTTTGTTTGCTCATGTTGCCACTCAATTATCTGACTTATGAGCTTTTTGCCACAGTATGACTCTGTTACCAGAGGGCAGAGCTTTGTGCCAAATTGCTGGAGTTTTCTCAGCTGCTGGAACTATTAGTTGGTTGCCCTCTCTGAAGCCTCCACATGCTCTGGCACACTGGTCATGCACCCCAGGACCTCTACTCCAGACAGTGATCTAGATCCAAGCAGGTTAAAGTAAGAGCAGTTACCCCTCAGACTGATCACTTGTTTCCCCTACAATTTGCAGGCCTGGAGCTCTGAAATAGTTGGTTGGTCACCACCCCTCAGTGGCTTCTTGCACTGGGCCCAAGGCCTACTGCACTCCTGAATTCCCAGGCCCCAAAGTCCACACTGCACTGACCTATCACTTTGTCTTTCGAATTTATGGGTTGATAATTCTGGAAACTTCCACAGCTTCTGGTGATCTGAAATCCCTCCAGTGGGGAGCTGGTTGTGGTCGCTCTGAGGCTAAAACTTCAGGCTGAGCGCATCCTGCTGGCCTGTGGGCTGTCCTCAGTGAAGGGTTAGCTCCTCTGTGTCATTTTGTGGGTTCTGAAGCTCCAAAGTTTGTTTAGAGTCACCTTTTACATGAATTGGAGGAGATAGAGGCAGGAACCCCAAGGAAGTCCTGTTTCTACTCCACTATCTTGATTCTGCCCCCCTCTATGCTTTATTATACATTGGTGACTAAAACCTTCTCCTGGATACCCTCTCTTCCTATGTTTTATTTCTTTTATTTTGCAAAGATTTTAAACTTTTTCTCCAATTATATTCAAAGATAATTTTCAACATCCATTTTTATAATATTTTGAGTTTCAATTTTTTTCTTCCTTCCTCTTCTCTCATCCCTCTTCCCCAAGATGGCAAGTACCTTGATATAGATTATACATGTACAATGATGGACATATTTCTGCATTAGGCATGTTCTTAAAGAAGAAACAGAACAAAAGGGAAAAGGTAAAAAAAGGCCATGAAAATAGTGTGCTTCAATCTGCATTCAGACTCCATAGTTCTTTCTCTGAATGTGGATAGCATTTTTCATCATGGGTCATTTGGAATTGTCATGGATCATTCATTGTTTTGCTGAGAAGAGCTAAGTTAATCATATTTGATCATTGTACAACATTGCCATTACTGTGTACAATATTCGACTGGTTCTATTCACTTCATTCAGCATCAGTTCATATAAGTATTTCCAGGTTTGTTCTGAAATCCATCTGCTCATCAATTCTTATAGCATAATATTATTCCATTTCATTCAAATATTAGGTCTTGTTCAGTCATTCACCAAGTGATGGGCATTCCCTCAGTTTCCAGTATTTTGTCAACAGGAAAAGGTCTGTTATAAATATCTTTGTACATGGAGGTTCTTTATCTTTTTTATGATCTCTTTTCAGATTCTTTTCTGAACAGACCTAATATCAGTATTGCTGGGTCAAAGAGTTTGCACAGTTTTTTTTTAGTACTTAGGCAAAGTTCCAAATTTTTCTCCAGAATAGTTGGATAATTGACAACTCGACCATCAATGAATTAGTGTCACAATTTTCCCACATCTTCTCCAGTATGTTTTTTTCTTTTTCTGTTATATTAGACAATCTGATACGTGTGAGGTGGAACCTCAGGGTTGTTTTAATTTGCATTTCTCTAATCAATAGTGATTTAGAGCACTTCTTCATATGCCTACAGAGATCTTTGATTTCTTCATTTGAAAATTGCTTATTCATATCCTGTGACCATTTATTCACTGGGGAATGACTTGCATTCTTATAAATTTGAATCAGCCCTCTCTATATTTAAGAAATGAAATGTTCAGGGGTGGCTAGGTGGCGCAGTGAGTAAGAGCGCCGGCCTCGGAGTTGGGATGACCTGGGATCGAAACCGGCCTCAGAAAATGAGCACCCACACACAAATAATTACTAGCCGTGTAACCTTGAGCAAGTTACTTAACCCCAATTGCTTTAAAAAAAAAAAAAAAGAAATGAAATGTTCATCAGAAATACTTGCTGTAAAAATTGTTTCCTAGCTTTCTGCTTTTCTTCTAATTTTGTTTACATTGGTTTTGTTTGGGAAAAAAATTAATTTAAGGTAATAAAAATTATCCATTTTGCATTTCATGGTGATCCTTATTGCTTGTTTTGTCATATATTCCTCCATTCTCTATATAACTGTCAGATAAACTATTCCTTGCTCTCCTAATTTGTGTAGGGTATCTCCTTTTATATCAAAATCATGTACCCATTTTGATCTTATCTTGGTATAGGGAATGAAATGCTAGTCCATGCCTAGTTTCTGCCATACTATTTTCCAGTTTTCCCAGCATTTTTTTCAAATAGTGAGTTTTTATTGCAGAAGCTGAAGTCTTTGGGTTAATCAAATAGTAGATTACTACAATCATTTACTATTGTATCTTGTGTACCTGATTTATTTCACTGATCCATCACTCTATTTTTTATCCAGGACCAAATTATTTTGATGATTGCTGTTTTATAATATAGTTTTAGATCTGATATAGCTTTAACAACTTCCTTTACATTATTTTTTATTAATTCCCTTTATATTCTTAATCTTTTGTTTTTCCAGGAAATTTTATTATTTTTTCTAACTCTATAAAAATAACTTTTGGTAGTTTGATTGGCATGGCACATAAATTTTTATTATAATACCTCAGCCTACCCATGAGCAATTGATATTTTTCCAATTTTTAGATCTGACATTATTTGTGTGAAAAGTGTTTTTTAATTGTGTTCATGTATATGGATTTGTCTTGGCAAGTAGACTTCCCAATATTTTTACATTGCCTACAGTTTTTTAAATGGAATTTCTCTATCTCTTCTTGCTAAGCTTTGTTGGTAATATTTAAAAATTCTGATGACTTATGTGGGTTTATTTTATATCCTGCAACTTTGCTAAAGTTGTTATTTTTTTCAAGTAGTTTTTTTTTTTTAAGATGGTTCTCTAGGATTCTCAAAGCATACCATCATATCATCTGCAAAGAGTGATAGTTTTCTTTCCTCATTGCCTAGTCAAATTCATTCAAATTATTTTTCTTCTCCTAATGCTAAGGCTAACATTTCTAGTATGATATTGAATAATAGTGGTGATTAAAGATATCCTTGTTTCACCCAGATCTTCCTGAGAAAGCTTCTAGTTTATGACCCTTGCACATAATATTTGCTGATGATTTTTGATAGATACTATTTATTTTAAAGAAAGCTCCATTTATTTCTATACTCTCTCATGTTTTTAAAAGGAATGGGTGCTGTGTTTTGTCAAAAGCTTTTTCTGCAACTATGGAGATAATCATATGATTTCAATTAGTTTTTGTTATTGATATGGTCAGTTACCAGAAAAGTTTCCCTAACATTGACCCAGCCCTATATTACTAGTATAAATCTGTAGCAAGAACATCCTTACCCAGGATGGTTGCTAGCACAGGTTCTTTGTTCTGCTTTTCTAAAGGAAAGAACTCAAAAAGGGTCAACAATCTTACTTTAATCAAACAGATAGATATAGAGATATAGATATAAATAGATAGCGAGATAAATACATATGTATATAATGTACTTAGTTCAGGGGAAAAATTCAGCACCCTGAACTTCAGAGAATACAAACAGAAGTTACAAGCAGACAAAAAATACAGGTAGAGAAAATAATACAATTCACCAACAGACAAGGCTTCTAGTTGTCTGACCATCACATATCTAGGCAGTTAGTTACCAGAAAGAGAAGCACCAACATCTGGGTTTTCAAAGCAGAGATTAGGGGGCGGGGGTGTTCAGTAGCTGTCCAGAGTCTCATCTGGCCAAACCACACACTCTTCCCATAAATGAGCTCCAAAGTAAAACCTCACCTCAGAGGTGTAAATACTCAGAGGTATTTACAGCCTTCTCCAGGGTCAGAGAACATCACAACCCTTGTGACCTACTGCTGTTGTTACAAAGTAACAAGGTGAGGGCCTTCCTGAAAATCAAGCCTCCCCTAAGGAAGCTTCTCCTGTCGGCTCTGCTCCACCCTTCAGCAAACTCCTCCCACCACAGGCTCCATGTGACTGCATTCAGCCTATTGGGGGTAGAGTATATTTTCAAATCAAGGAAGATTCTCAAATTCACTTATGCCTTTTAAGGGTCAGGGAAGATCTTCAAATTACCATTACCATTACAAAATCCCAGCTGGTCAGAGTGTATTATCCTGGTGATAAATTGCTGTGATCTTTTTGCTAACATTTTATTTAAAATGTTTGCATCAATATTTATTAGGGAAATTGGTCTATAATTTTCTTTCCCTATTTTCTTTCTTCCTGGTTTGAGCATCAGCATTATATTTGTGTCATAAAAAGAATTTCTTAGAATTCCACCTATTTTTCAAAATAATTCATATAGCATTGGAATTAATTGTTCTTTAAATGTTTGATGAAATTCACTTGTAAATACTGTTCATAGAGATTTTTTTTAAGGAATTCACTTATGGCTTATTCGATTTCTTTTTTTCTAAAACAAGATTATCTAAATCTTTTATTTCCTATTCTGTTAATCTGGGCAATTTATATTTTTGTAAATATTTATCCATTTCACTCAGATTGTTGAATTTTTTGGCATAAAGTAAAGAAAATAGCTCCTAATTTTAATTTTAATTTTCTCTTCATTGGGGTTGAATTCACCCTTTTCATTTCTGATAACTGTTAATTTGGTTTGCTTCTTTTTATCTATGTTGTTCATTTTTAATAAAAATAGTTATTATTTTTATTTATTAGTTCAATAGTGTTCTTTCAATTTTATTAATCTCTCTGATTTTCAGAATTTTTAATTGATATTTAATTGGGGATTTTTTCTTTTTCTTCTTTTTCTAGACTTTTCTTTTTTTAAATTTCATCCCCAATCTATTGATCTTCTCTTTCTCTACTTTATTCATGAAAGCATTTAGATATATAAAATTTCCCCTAAGTACTGCTTTGGCTGCTTCCCATAAATTTTGGTGTGTTGTATCATTATTTTCATTCTCTTTGATGGGATTATTGATTGTTTCTATGATTTCTTTAACCCCCTCATTCTTTAGGATTAGATTATTTAATTTCCAATTAAAATTGTTTTTTTTTTTATTTTTTTTTTATTTTTGGAGGGGGGAAGGCAGGACAATTGGGGTTAAATGATTTGCCCAAGGTCACATGGCTAGTAAGGGTTAAGTGTTTGAGGCCAAATTTGAACTCAGATCCAACTGACTCCAGGGTCAGTGCTCTGTTCACTACACCACCTAGCTGCCCCTAAAATTGTTTTTTAATTGATTTTTCCATGGTCCTTTATTACATGTAATTTTTGTTGCATCATTATCTGAAAAGGATGCATTTATTTTTTCTGCCTTTCTGCATTTGATCATGAGGTTTTTATGCCCTAATGCATGGTCAGTTTTTTTGTAGGTGCCATGTACTGCTGAGAAAAAAGTGTATTTCTTTCTTTCCCTATTCAATTTTCTCCAAAGGTCTATCAAATATAACTTTTCTGAAATTCTCTCCCCCTACTTAACTTCTCTCTTGTTAATTATGTGGTTCAATTTATCTAGTTCTGAGGGGATAGAAAAGGTTGAGGATCCCCACTAGCATAATTTTGCTATCTTCTCTAAAAATGTGGATGCTATAGAATTTGGTGCATTTAAGTTTATTATTGATATTACTTCATTGTCCGTGGTACCTTTAAGCAAGGTGGATTTTCTTTCTTTATCTCTTTTAATTAGATCTATTTTTATTTTTGCTTTAACTGAGATCAGGATTGCTACCCCTGCTATTTTTTTTTTTCAATTTCAGCTGAAGCATAATAGATTCTACTCTAATCCCATGTGTTTACTCTGTGTCTTTCTCTCTGCTTCAAATGGGTTCTGAAATTTGGCTATAATATTCTTTACAATTTTCATTTTGGGATCTCTTTCAGGAGGTGATCAGTGGATTCTTTCAATGACTATTTTAACTTCTGGTTCTAGGACCTCAAACCAGTTTTCCTTGATAATTTCTTGAAAGATGCTGTCCAGGATCTTTTTCTTTGATCATGGCTTTCAGGTCATCCAATAATTCTTAAATTATCTCTTCTGGATCTATTTTCTAGGTCAGTTGTTTCTCCCTCGAGGTATTTTAGATGTTCTATTTGATTTTGCTTGAATGATTCTTGATGTCTCACAGAGTCATTAGCTTCCATTTGCCCAATTCTAATTTTTAAGGAATTATTTTCTTCAATAGACTTTTATTTTTCAATTGCTTCCTTTCTATTTTTAAGGAGTTGTTTTCTTCAGTCTTTTTTTTTTTTTTTTGCTTTCTTCTCCAGACTGTTGGCTCTATTTTCATAATTCTCTTACGGAGCTCTAATTTCTTTTCCCAATTTTTCTTCTACCTCTCCTACTTGATTTTAAAAATCTCTTTTGATCTCTTCCAATGGTACTTTTTGGAATTGAAATCAATTCATATTTCCTTTTGAGGTTTTGCTTATAGGCATTTTGACATTGTTGTCCTTTCCTGAATTTATGTTTTGATGTTACCAATCAATATAGTAGCTTCCTATAGTCAGGGCTTTTTTGTTTGTTTGTTTGTTTTTTGTTCATTTTTAAAAGTTGAACTCTGCTCCTGAGGTGCAGGGAACACTGTCCCAATCTTCTCATATTGGGAGCCAATGGCCTCGTTACTGAGTTTCTGTGAAGGGGTCTTTGGGGATGATGATTTGACCACAGTGTTAGGGTGACCCAGCCTAGTTACACCTGTTGTGGCTTTGGTTCCAAGGTTGGCAATTTGCCTGCTGTGCTGGAGTTGGAGGCCTCACAGCTGGTCTACTGTGGCACCGACCTGCTGAACCAGAGCCATGGGGACTCAGTTGTTGATCAATCTGCCAAAGATTTATTTTGTAGAGTTAGAAAAATAATAACAAAATTCACATTATAGGAAAAAACATCAAAATATTAAATCAATGCAAAAAATGTGAAGGAATGTGGCCTACCAGTACAAGATTTCAAACTCTATTACCAAGCACTAACCATTAAAACCATCTGAAACTGGCTAAGAAATATACTGGTGGATAAATGGAATAGATTAGGCACACAGTGCACGATAGTAAATGACCATAGTAATAAAAAATTTGATAAAACAAAACACCCAAATTTGGGGGTCAAGAACTCAACATTTGACAAAAATTTCTGGGAAAACTAGAAAACAGAAATCTTTCAGACCTATGAATAAAGGGAAAAAATAAGAAATAGAGAGGATCATGGGAACTAAAATGAATCATCTTGATTACATAAAATGATGAAGGTTTTGCACAAACAAAACTAATGCAGCCAAAATAAAAAATGGGAAACTGGGGGAAAATTCAGAGCAAATTCCTATCATAAAGACCGCTTTTCTCAAGTATATAGAGAACTGAGCCAAATTTATAAAACTAAGATCCATTTACAATCAATAAATGGTAGAAAGATATGAATAGGCAATTTTAGAAGACAAAATCAAGACTACATTACAAGTTACATTTAAAATTATCTAAATCAATATTCAGAAATGCAAATTAAAACTTTTCTGATGTATCATTTCATATCTATCAAATTGGCTAATTGTCAGAAAATGAAAATGATAAATGTTGGAAGATCTATGGAAAAATAAGGACACATAAATGGTTGGTGGTGCTGTGACCTGGTCTAACCATTCTGGGAAAAAATTAGGAAATATATCCAATGAGGTATTGAAAAGTGCATAACCTTTGAACCACTACAAAATTTATATCCCAAGGAGATCAAAGAAAAGAGAAAAGGACCTATATATACAGGAATATTTATAGCTACTCTTTTTATAGTGGGAAAGTATTAGAAATGGAAAAGGATGGAACCAAGATGGCAGAGTAAAAGCATGAACTTGATGTGAGCTCCCGCTCCAATTATTTCCAATACATGTAAAAACATAACTCTAAACAAATTTTAGAGCTACAGAACCCACAAAGTAACAGAGAGAAACAAATTTCCTGCTGAAGGCAGCCTGGCAGCCTGACAGGAAGGGTCGATCACACTAGACTGGGAGCTGAGCATGGTCCTGCATGAGCCCCTCAGTTCTGGCCCCAGGGTGACCCCACACAGCAGCCACCAGAGCCGACTTCAGGAGACTGAATCCCCAGCAGCTGTGGCAGTTTCCAGACTTCGCAACACATAAACCCTAAGGAGAAAGTAAAAGGTCAGTGGGGAACTCTGTTGGAACAGGGGGAGAGAAGAGAGGATGCCCTCCTAATAGCTCTGGCAGCTACAAAAGCCCCAGCAATTTGGCACAAAGCTATCTCCACCCTGAAAGCAGAGTTCTACCATGGCAAAGAGCTCAAAAGTCAAGTAATTGACTGGCAAGATGAGCAAGCAGAGGAACACAATCAAACCATAGATTCTCTTTTGGGGGACAAAAAGGATCAAAGCATGGACTGGGAGGAAGACAATGAAGTCAGAACTCCTGCATCAAAAGCTTCCAAGAAAAATATGAATTGATTGCAGGCCATGGAGGAGCTCAAGAATGATTCTGAAAACCAAGTAAGAGAAGTGGAGGAAAAACTGAGAAGAGGAATGAGAATGATGCAAGAAAATCATGAAAAGCAAGTGAACAGCCTGACTGAAGAAAATAAGACCCTAAAAAAATAGACTAACTCAAATGGCAAAAAAGGCCCAAAAAGCCAACGAGGAGAAAAATGCCTTCAAAAGAAATTGGAAAGGATATTCACCAATTAGAGTATAGTTGAACAAGTTTTGCTACATTGTTGTGATGGAATATTATTGTGCTACAATAAATGACAAGTACAGAGATTTCAGAAAAATATTGGAAGTCTTACATGAATTGATGAAAAGTGATCATAACCAGAGAATATTATATGTAGTAATAGTGGTGTTGCAATGATAATCAACTGTGAAAGATTTAGCTACTCTGAAAGACAATGATTCAAGTCAATTACAAAGGATACATGATGAAAAAATGCTGTCCACTTTCAGAAAGACAATTATTGAGCACAGTGAAAATTAAAGCATAATTTTCTCACTTTGTTATTGTGTATACATGTGTGTTTTCTTTAGCAACATAGAAACCTGTTTTGCATGGCTTCACACACACACATACACACACACACTTAATATCATATTGCTTGTCTTTTCAAATTGTTGGGTCAGTTTTATTGGTATATTATTCAACAAAACAAAAACAAAAACAAAAAAACTAATCATTGTTCTAATTTCATCTTCATTGGTTGTACATTCATCCTTTTCATTTTTGATACTGTTTATTTCATTTTCTTATGTCTTTTTATGTTTAAATTACCCTATGATTAATTTTATTCTTTTTGAAATTTTATATTTTTAAAAAACTAAATCCTATTTTTACTTATTATTTCAATGGCTTTGTATACTTTAAATTTTATTAATCACTCCTTTGATTTTCACAGTCTTCATTTTGGTGGTTAATTGGAGGTTTTAATTGATTTTTCTTCTGGTTTTTTTTTGTTTGTTTTTTTGTTTGGTTTTTTTTTTTTTTGGTTGCGTGTCCAGTTTATTGAACTGTTTTTTCTTTCTAGTGGTGATGTAAATATTTAGAGATATAAATTTTTCCCCTAAATACTGCTTTGGTTGCATGCCATAAATTTTAAAATTTTGTTTCATTGTCTTTCTCTTTAGTGAAATTATTGTATGATTTGTTCTTTGACCCACTCATTCATTAGGATTATGTTATTTAATTTCCAATTAACTTTTAATCCATGCTTTCAAGGTCCTTCAGTGAAAGTAATTTTTATTGTACTATGGTCTAAAAATGTACATTCAATATTTCTGCTTCTTCTGCACATGTTTTTGATGTTTTTATGCCCTAATACATGGTGTTTTGTGAGGTGCCATATACAGCTGAAAAAAGGTATACTCCATTCTAGTCCCATTCAGTCTTCCCCGGAGTTCTATCATATTTAACTTTTCTAAGACTCTATTCATTGATTATAACTCCTTTCTTATTTATTTTAGAGATTTATCTAGCTTTGAGTGGGGAAAAATGAATTCCCCTACTAGAATAGTTTTACTCTCTATTTACTACTGCAATTCACTTAACTTTTCCTTTAAGAATTTCGATAGGGGGCGGCTAGGTGGCATAGTAAGAGCTCCAGTCTCAGAGCTGGGATGAACCGAGATCGAATCCGGCCTCAGAAAATGAGCACCCACACATAAATAATGACTAGCTGTGTAACCTTGAGCAAGTTACTTAACCCCAATTACTTAATAAAAAAAAAAAAAAGAATTTGGATGGGGGTGGCTAGGTGGCACAGTGAATAGAGCACCAGCCCTGACATCAGGAGAACCTGAGTTCAAATCTGGCCTCAGACACTTCACACACACACACACACACACACACACACACACACACACACACACAAACTAGCCATGTGACTTTGGGCAAGTCACTTAAGCCCAATTGCCTTGCCTTCACCCCTCCAAAGAGCAAAAAAAAAAAAAAAAGAATTTGGATGCTTTGCCATTTGGTGCTTATATGTCAATATTGATATTACTTCATTGTCTATGGTACCTTTAAGCATAATGCAGTTTCCCTGATTATGTCTTTTAATTGAGTCTATTTTTGCGTTTGTTTTGTCTGAGATCATGATTGCTACCCCTGCCTTTCTCAAGTTGTCTCAAGCTTCAACTCTTTTTGCATTAGTTTTCATAGCTAGTTTTATGAGATTAGAAGTTTTTAGTGCTTCCAAGGTGGTGTAATCTAGAGAGTTGTAGTCACTTCTCTGTGACCTGTATCTGTGCTCTGGTCCTGTAGCAGCAAGCACCCCAACATCCCCAGGGTGGCTGCCAACACAGGTTCTTAGATTTGCTTTTCTAAAGGAAATCAAATCAAAATGGGTTAACAAGCTTATTTTAATCAATCAAACATATATCATTTACCTCGTTCAGGGGAAAAAAAGGTCAGCACCCCAAACTTCAGAGTATATTAGACAGAACTTACAAGACAGAGAAACAAACAGATCAAGCAGACAGGATTCCAAACTGTCCATCCATTACATCAATACCAAATCACAGTTAGAGAGGGAATCATCAACATCTGGGTTTTCAAAGCCAGGGGGCTCTCATCTTGTCAAATCACACAACACTTCTCAAAGTGAGCCCCAAAGCAAAGCCTCACATCAGGGATCATATAGCCTTCTCCTGGGCCAGAGAATGTAACCACCCTCTTGACCCACTGCCCAATCACACAGCATCAAGGTGTGGGCATTCCTGAAAACCAAGCCTCCTGCCACAGGCTCCATGTGACCACATTCAGCCTATTAGGGGGCAGAGTATATTTTCAAATCCAGGAAAGTTCTCAGAGTCTCTTAAACCTATCCAAAGGCCTAGGGGCAGGGAAGCTCTTTAAATTTGCATTTCCAGGGATGGCTAGGTGGCGCAGTGAGTAGAGCGTCAGCCCTGGAGTCAGAAGGACCTGAGTTCGGATCCAGCCTCAGACACTTAACCCACACAAACAAAAACCTAGCCATGTAACCTTGGGCAAGTTACTTAACCCCAATTGCCCTAAAGGGGCGGCTAGGTGGCGCAGTGAGTAAGAGCCCGGGCCTCGGAGTTGGGATGACCTGAGATCAAATCCGGCCTCAGAAAATGAGCACCCACACATAAATAATGACTAGCCGTGTAACCTTGAGCAAGTTACTTAACCCCAATTTCTTTATTAAAAAAAATTTTTTTTTGCATTTCCATTACTGGTCCTTACTCAGGAAGAGTCCCTGATTTCTTGGGATTACAATTGCTACTGATCCCTATTCCCTTGGTACTACAAATGATACTGCTCTTTTAACCTCCTGCTTTCTTGGGCCCAGAAATGATACTGCTTTTCAATGCCCCTGATCTCCCTTGAGCAAGTGCTCCTCTCTACCCTTGAACTGTGACCCCGAAGTGGCTGTAGGCAATGGATTTGACAAAACTTAGAATGTATTTTTTTTGAGACTGGCAACTTAAGCTCTTTTGGGGTAGTTATATGCCCTCTTTCTACTTCTTCTTATTTTGAATTTATATTTCCTATTAACCACTCTTAAAAAATTTATCCTTTTCATTCCAATTATAATTCTATTTGGAATGATGTACTTCTGCTACATTAATATTCTTACAATTCAGTTGATTTCTTAATAGATCTCTTATGTCCCTAAAACCAAATTTCTACCTTATGAGACAGCTAACAGACATGCCCCTTTGGCAGGTCCTGGCTAGGTGCTTACTAAGGATCGGAGTGGCTACTGGGGTACCTTCAGATGGTCCTGCTCTTTTAACTTTAAGCTTTGTTCTCCACATTGTCTTTATCATTCTCCATGTCCATATTCTGAAACAATTATCTCAATCCTGAGGGGTCCCAGCACTAGGGAAGTAGTGATATTTTCTATATACTCCATCCTGACCAGACTGTATCTGGAATAAATGTTCTTTTCATAAATATCCAGATTTAAGAAGGTCATGGAGAAGCTGGAGTCATCCAGTGAAAAGTAACCAAGATGCCAAAAGAGTGTTGAGATTGTGTGAGATGAGGATCTGTTGGAGGAATTGGGGATGTTTAGTCTAAAGTAGAGAAGATTCATCAGGCAAATTATATCTTTATTCATCTCAATACCAGAAATGCAGATATATCATACAAACATGAAATTGACACCATAATGCCAACCTGGAAATTAACTTTTTACCCCATCTCTTGCATCTGAAAGATGTGGTTTAATTCTTCTTATGCCAAGAGAATGAAACTGAAAGTAAATAGGGCTATAAGGATAAGATATCTTCCCCTAAACAGGGGAAAAAACTTTTCAGTGTTCCAGGACACCAGATAGTAATTAGAGATCTGGGCTTTCACCATTTATCTGTCACCTCTTTCAGCAGGTAGCAGAAGCATTACCAACCTTGCCATACATATATCCCTGATGGGCATTTTCCATTCTTTCCTTTCCCTTCACTTATATTGGAAGAGTAGAGCTTGTTTGGTTGGTCTGCATGGATCTACAAGAATGCATCAAGGGATCTGAAGTATAACTGGTTTTACACTTTTTCAAGACAGGAGGAATAGCAATCGCTCAAACCCCTGAGAATACCACCTAACAGTGGGGATCCTATCTATCTGCTTTGGGGAGCTTCACTCATTTGATCTGTTTGGGCTCTCTACTATTTACTTTTAATTTTGGGAATCCCTAAGATGGTGACACCTTCCCAGCACTGTCTTCTTCAGGGCATCCTTTACTTCCTTATTCCTCAGGCAGTAGATGGCAGGGTTGAGGAGAGGCACAATAACAGTATATAATACAGATATGACTTTATTGTAGTTAAAGGAATACATAGCCCGAGGTCGAGCATATGTGAAGAGGGTGGAGGAGTAGAAGATAACAACCACTGCCAAGTGTGAGGCACAGGTTGAAAAGGCCTTCTTCCTTCCCTGGGCAGTAGGGATCCTCAAGATGGCCACAATGATGGCAATGTAAGAGGAGGCCACTGCCAGCAGAGGGAGCAAGATCATTACCAAGGCCAGGAGGAAATCCACCACCTCAGCCAGTTCCTTGTCTGTACAGGTGAGATTGAGGAGAGGAGAGATGTCACAGAAGAAGTGGTTAATGACATTGGGCCCACAATAGGATAACCGAGCAATGAACAAGAGCTTCATCATGGAGCTAAAGAAGCCACTGCCCCAGGAAGCTGTTGCCAGGCGGGTAGCTAGAGTTGAGGTCATGAGGCTGGGGTAGCGCAGGGGCTCACAGATGGCCAGATAGCGATCATAAGCCATGACAGCTAAGAGGACACATTCAGTGCAGGCCAAGGCAATGAAGAAATAGAGTTGGGTCATGCAGCCCAGAAAGGAGATCCAAAGGTTCTGGGTAAGAAAGGCTCCCAATAGCCGAGGGACAGTAACATTGATGTACCACATCTCCAAGAAGGACAGATGGCCCAGGAAAAAATACATAGGGCGGTGGAGGGCAGGAGTAAGCCATATAGTGGACACAATGAGAGCATTCTCCAGTATGGTCATCAGGTAAAAAGTCAGAAAGAGGACAAACAGAAAGAGCTGGAGGGGCTCTGAGGTAGGAAAACCCACCAGTATGAATTTCTCTACATGGGCTCCACTCCAATTTCCCATGGTCTCTCACCTCATGAGTGTAACTGGGAGAAGAAAAAGGAAAAACAGGTGAGCAAATAGATAGATTCTCCAAAGCTTTCCAAAGATAAATATCAAGAGGTCCACAGGGAAAGCTATGAGACTGATAGTTGTAATTATGTCTATTGTCAGGATATGTGTGGTAATCCAATTTCTATTAGTGGTCCAACAGCACACTACTATGTGCCTAAAATTAAGGGAGCATGATGGAGTCAGGGAACAAGTACAGAATGTTTTTTTTGTGTGTGTTTTCTTGTATGAGAACATTCAGACCTTAGTGTAGCAGTGGACTGGTAAATAAATGTCTAACAAATGGCTCTCAAAAACAAAAAAAGAAAAAGGAAAAAGAAAGACATAACCAAATAATTAATTTAATCTGCATTATAAACTTTTTCTCCATCACTTTCTTAAGTCTAAACCATCAACAAAATAATTGATAAATCCCTGATTTGTAGAGTTTATCCATTTTTATTTATTTATTTTTTTTTTTGCTTTTTGGAGGGCAATTGGGGTTAAGTAACTTACCCAAGGTCACATGGCTAGGTTTTTGTTTGTGTGTGCATTAAGTGTCTGAGGCTGGATCAGAACTCAGGTACTTCTGACTCCAGGGCCAGCGCTCTACTCACTGTGCCACCTAGCCGCCCCCAAGTTTATCCATTTCTGAGATGGAAACACTCACACTGGAAATTTATCAATCACTCTTGTGAGAGGTTTAAGCTGGTTCCATCACACCGCATAGTAGTACCTCCCACATAGTTCCTGCCTAATTAAATTACTCACTGTTCCACATATGTGTACACACATATAAGACATATATACATCTATATATGTGTGTGTAAATATATATATACATACACATACATAAATATGTATGTGTAAATATATATGTATATGTAAATATATATACATACACATACATAAATATTATATAATTATAAATATATATTTATATTTATATATACATACACATACACACACACATATATGTGTGTGTATGTGAGTGTGTGTGTGTGTATTGCACTTTCCAATGCCAAGTCTTTTCTCCTACAACTCTCTGAACCTCTCTCCATTTCTCCATATCCCAACTTTTGAAATCCTTTCTGGACCCCTCCTGGCTAGGCAGCCACAGGATGTAATGGATATAGTGACAGATTTAGAATGAGAAGACCTAACTTTGAATCTTGATTCAGATGCTTTCTTGTAAGCAACATATGATTAGATTTTGCTTTCTAATCCATTCTGCTATCCTCTTTCATTTTAGATGTATCTAGGAGGCACAGTGGATTGAAACCTGGATTTGAGTTAGCCTCAGATACTCTCTAGTAATGTGATCCTGGTTTAAGTCATTTAAATGCTCCTGGTCTCAGTTTCCTCATCTGTAAAATGGGGATAATAAGGTCATCTACTTTTGCAGAATTACTGTGAGATTCAAATATAATAACATATATTAAAAGCTTTGTAAATGTTATAGTAAGAATTATTTTTAATATTATTATTAAGACCCCCACTAGTTTAAAGGTTCAGATGTAATGTCCTCACAGATGACTCAAATATGTATTAATCCAGTCTGTCTCTCTCTTGAATATCAGTTCTACATAAAGGGTCTCCTGCTGGGTATTTACATATCAGTCCCTATCTTACCTTGGAGTTAACAGGGATTCTCCACCTACCTCATTTGTGAAATTCAATTCCCTCTCCTGAATGAAAGTTCACATACCCCATGCATGCACACATACATATATATCTACATACACAGACACATTTATACACACACATATATTGTGTATATTCATATATACATACATATATGTGCCTATACATGTATGGAGAGGGCATAGATACACACACACGCACACAACAGTAGCTGCAGAAATAACAACAAAACAATTCCAGGGGTAATTAAGGAGAACAGAAACAAGGAGCAAAATAAAATGAGAAAGTTTAAGATCAGATTCACACAACTTAGTGCTGTTCTTATTCTGTTTTTTAATCCTGATTCTAATAGAGTGGTCTAAGGGAAAATACAGAATGCTGCCTTTCTTACTATCACCCTAAGATATTTCTTGATGTTGTCTTACATGCTAGAAAAGTCAAAACTCCATTTGTTTTTTGGCTGTGAAAATACTGTTTAAATAAAGGATGTGTTTGTGACTCTGGATGTGGGGATGAGGACAAAGTCACCAGCTGAACACTCTGCATCTCTATGTCTCAGGCATCTTGAACTCTACTCCAAAGACAGAACCCATTAGGAGCAGCTGGGCATGTGGAGTCAGGAAAACATGAATCCAAAAACTGCAACACTTAACTAGTAATATGACCATTAGCAAGTCACTTTACCTCCCTTTGCCTCATCTGTAGAATGGGTATAATAATAGCACCTACTTCCCAGGGTTGTTGTGAGGATAAAAAGAGATAGTATTTGTAAAAAAATTTACAGACCTCAAAGTGCTACATAAATCCTAGCTAGTGTCTGATTCCCCCCAGCTCTGCAATGTGTCACCCATTCAAACTTGCCTGTTTCTATGTGGGTCACCAACATCCTCCTAAGCACCCCAAACTGTAACCTTAGAGCCTTGCATGACATTTTTCTCTCCTTCATCATCCAAGGTGTCAAGTACTTTTAGTTATGCTTCCAAAACTCTCACCTCTATACTCTTCTCTCCCATTCATGCATCTGCTACCTCAGTCCATTGCCTCAGTTCTGGACTCCAGAAATAGTCTCCTAATTGATTTCCTTGCTCCCAGTCTCTCGCCCTTCTATTCCATCCTCTACACAGTTTCCAACCACTAAGGGACAAGACTGATCATGGAACTTCCATGCCAAATGTTAATTTGGATTATAGGCAAAGGGATTCATATTCAAGTCCTAGGGCTCCAAATCCCTACACCACACTATTTCTCTCTTTCATCTAAAGTTCTTTCTTCTCTCATTTTCACCACAAAATCAGTATCCTATTAAAGAAGAACATTTCTTTGCAATCTTCTCTACTTATTTCATACTTGTCTCCCATCTCCCTTGACATGATAATTTCTCAAAAATAATAACCACGTCCTCTTTCCTGTGTATACAAGTGCTTAGTAATATTTATTCAATTAATGAATATTTTTAATTTTTATATATAAAGGGACAGTTGGATTTTAACCAAGTGATTCCTTCCTCTCACTTTCTATGGCTACATCACCTGGTAGCTTTGGGAGAGGGGCTGAAATCATCTGGTTAAAAATTAACTGTCCCCCTACACATGAAACAAACTTATTTACTTATTCATATATTTTATAGATGATGACACTTAAGCATAGATATATGAGGGGAAGTCAAGTTTGGTGAGGGTTACAAATGTCATGGAAGAAGCTTCAACTCATGTTTTCTGCCTCTAAGGCAGGTGCTCTTCCTACTATATGTCTCCAGGCAGGGATAATCTAGCAAATGTTTACCTGGATCTCTGGAAATTAGGGCACACTTTTAAGTTTCATCTCCATTATTAACACTTTTTCATTGCTTAAGTCTAAATATTTAACAAAATTTATAAACCAAGTATTTATTTGTAGCATTGGTTGATTTCCAAAGTGTAAATGTTCACATTGAATATTTAACATCAGTCTCTAGGCGCCTCCAGCCCATTTTGATCTCTAGGTCAGGAGCAAGCTCTAGTTGCTTTCTCTCAGCTGCCAGCAGAACAGAGTTCCACCATTAGGGTGTAGTGGCCTGATATGTAATTTCATCCTTTTTTACTAGAGTAAGTGTGTTAATCCTCTCTCTTACCTTGGTAGCTCCAAGTTTATTTCCAGCAGATAAAGTATGCAGCTGGAAGCAGAATCGTCCCCTCTCCTTCAATCCAATGAATGAATAGTGGCCAGAAACCACATAACTAGGAACAACAATTTAAAGAATCATATTTAGGCTTGATGAGAAGATAAGCTTCCTAATAATAAGACCTCCCCAGTCTTAGAAGTTAAATAGTTACTCCTTAATACAAGGAGTAACTTCAAATTAAGAGCATGTGACCACTTTTCAGGTATGCAGAAAAGGGAATGCTTATTCAGGTACATGTGGGGCTAGATGAACTGCGAGTTTCCTTCCACTTCTGAGATTCATGAGAGTGTGCGTGTGTGTGTGTGTGTGTGTGTGTGTGTGTGTGTGTGTGTCTGTTGATTGGCATAGAGGTTGCTGAGTAATAGATGGATTCCAACATGGTCATCTGATTTTGTAGATAAGGTCTTAGGTTGGGTCTAATAGCTGATATTTTTATTACATTTAATTATATATAATGATTGTCTTATCAATAGTCAGAATAAGCTTTCAAGGGAGTTAATGTGGCTGTTATTTTCCTCATATTCAATGAAGAAACTGATGCTCCTTTTGGTTTGTTTGAGCCCCCCTCTTATGACTCCAAACCAGCTACTGGTAGTGAACATTATACAATGAAGAGATTATATTTATAAATCAAAGTGATCCAGTTGAAAGATATGCATTTTGAATGACAGTCATAGATTCAAATCCTCCCTCTAATATTTATTGATTCCTTCCCTTGTCCTTAGTTATCTTACATATAAAAATAATAAAAATGACTATCAGTACTTGCCTTCCAAAGTTGTCTTAAAGGCTTTGTAAACCTTGAAATACAGTACAAATCTCATTTACTATCTATAGTGAATACAATTTGGCCATTTTGGTAGTAAAAATTCACTTCTTCATCTTGACAAGTCTAAAAATAAATGACCCTCAAAGGAAAGAAACTGTGGTGGCCCCTCTGAATCCCAGTCCCCTTCTGTCTGGACGTTCCTTACTCTAAGATGAATCCAAAGCTCAGATCTGCTGCTGGTGATGACTCTCGTCTTTCCTGCTGTCTGTAGCTGTCTTAACTGCGGGATTAACAATCCCGCCCGCCCCCCCCCCACCCGTCCCGCCCCCTTCTGCCATCTAACAAATTGATCTGAATGTACATAGACAGCTGATTTGGAAGTGACTCCCACAGCTGTAACCAGTCATTTCCTGTCTGTTAAAATATCATCCGGTTTGTGTGTGTGTGTGTGTGTGTGTGTGTGTGTGTGTGTGTGTGTGTGTGTGTGATTTTTATTCAGTGTTCCTAGTGTCCAGTACCTCCCCCTCTCATTGAAGAAAGTAAAGTAGTCATGCTCCATAGGCGTGAGGCTTCTATGCAGCCTCTGAGCCTTTGTTCCCTATTGTTTCAGTCCCCTTCTGTCTGGACTTTCCTTACTCTAAGATGAATCCAAAGCTCAGATCTCCTGCTGGTGATGACTCCCTTGTCTTTCATGCAGTCACTCGCTGTCTTACCTGGGGCATTAACAAGGTGTCATCCCCACCCCCACCCCCAGAATATTTGTGAGATTCAATACCCTCTCCTGAATGAAAGTTCACACATTCATGTACACTCACATATACACCCACAAATTCTTAAAGATACACATATACACAGGAGAGTGAATAGAAGCACACACAGCAATAGCAACAGCAACAACAAAACAATTCCTTAGGAAATTAAGATGAGAAATAAGAATCAAAATAAGGTGAGGAAGTTTAAGATCAGATTCACACAGTCCTAGTGCTGCTGCTGCCCCTTGTTTAACACCCTCTCTGTTTCTCTGATCTAGGGGAAAATATGGAATGCTGCTCCTCTTAATATCTTCCTAAGATATTTCTTGCTTTTTTTTTGGAGGGCAGTTGGGGCTAAGTGACTTGCCCAAGATCACAGGGCTAGTTTTTGTGTTAAGTGTCTGAGGTCGGATTTGAACTCAGGTCCTCCTGACTCTAGAGCCAGTGTTCTAGTCACTGTGCCATCTAACCACCCCCTAAGATATTTCTTGATGCAGTCTTTATTACCTGCTAGAAATGGTCAGAATTCAATTTGGATTTGGGTTGTGTAGATGCTGTTTAAATAAAGGATGTTGTTGTGACTCTGGGTGTGGGGATGAGGGAAAAGTCACCAGTTAAATACTTGGGATAGAATTTCAAGAAAGAGGAGAAGGGACTCTTCTTTACTTCTTCCCAGATTTCCTTAAACTGTTAAGTACCTCCTTCCTCTCTCTACTTCCATTTTTCCTTGTCTGCCTTCTTCTTTCCTCCCTTCTCCTTGCCTGTTTCCCTTCCTCCCTCTTCCTTCTTCTTCCCCCTCTCCCCTTCTTTCCCTATTCTTCTCTCTTCCTCCTCTTTGACTCCTATTTCTGTTTCTCCTCTCTGGGTCTCTCTCTCCCTCACTCTGTCTCCATAAGAGCCCTGACAAGTAACTATATTTTGCCTAAGATGGTCCTTAGCTCCACCAAACTCCTTCTTATCCATGGATTCCTCTGCATACTCCTTGCCACTGAAAGTTCCAATGAAGCAAAATTCATCACCTGGGACCAATGCCATTCATTATCTGGGGTCTTTATCCCACTTACCTTTTGCTCTGCCTTTGGGAAGCTCTTGGTCATACAATCTTGTGTTGCTGTGGTTGGCTCCAGCCCTGAATCAGCATTTAGGAACTCATCTCCCTTCTCCCAGTCATTTGTGTCATAGTCTGTTGGGGACTGAGATAGATGAGAGAACTGCCAATACTCTTAGCTTCTCTAATGAGAATATGATTCCCAAAGCTCATTGTTGTGGCCTGCCAAAGCAAGACAGTGGTCACCTCAGGGACCTACAACAAAGGGAGGACCAGATGGGCAAGAGGGAGGAAGTCTAAAGTCCCAGAGCACAGAGCAGAGCTACCTTTGTGCCCCGATCCCCACTCCTGCTCCTAGTAGATACTGGAAAATTTCCACAAGGGCTATGAATGGAGCTGCTTACTCTCTATACACACTGAGGCGGGTCATTATTCAGATTGATGTTTCCAATGTCAATTTGAGCATTGAATAATTTGGGGCTTGAAATATATTGAGGGAAACCACAAATGCTGATTTGAGAGCTCTAGGACATGAAAAATCCATTTGTTGTAGGGAAAAGGGCACTGGATTTCTTCTCAGTAGACCCGGATTTGAAGACTGGTTTTCTTGCTTTTATTTTTTAGCTATATATATTTTTTCATTTTTATGTCACCTTCATTTCTGAATAAATCATACCCATGGAGACATCCATTGAAACAAATAATTATTTTTAAAAGGAATTCAACAGGTTGGTTCAATATAACCAAAGACAATATCAGTCAAGTCTAATGGTATATGTGCAATTCCAATACCCTATTAAAGAAAGATTTTAAGAAGGTATTTTGAATGGAGTGTCAGTGTTGTAAGAACAATGGTGTATTTGAGAAAACCAGAGCCCAAGCAGTACCAAATTCCTAACTTCTGTATGTTCCTAGAGGCACCTAGATGGCATAGTAGATAGAGTGCTGGGTTTACAGTCAGAAAAATTCATCCTCATGTTTTCAAATCTGTACTCAAACATTAATTAGCTGTGTGACCCTGGGAAAGTCACATAACCTTTTTAAGTTTCCTCACCTATGAAATGAGCTGGAGAAAGAAATGGCAAACTACTCTAGTATCTTTGCCAATAAAATGTCAAATGTGGTCGTGAAGAAATGAGTATGACTGAAAACAACAAAATGATTTGTTGGGCTTTATTACTACAGAATATCTACCTGGGTACTTAACAGAATTGTTCTAGTTGCCTGTTGCTTTTTGGCCCAGCAGTTGTGATTTCACTGTAGATGGAATTCTGGGTGGAAAAAAAATCCTTCTACCAATGCAGATAAGCAACTGTTCTGTAACTTATAGTCTTTGAGAGTTGTCTGAGGAAGCTGAGAAGTTATCACTTGCCCTGGAATTTACAGGCAATTTCTGTCATAGGAAGGACTTGAACTCAGGACTCTCTTATTCTAACAACTACAATACTGCCTCTGTTTATACTCTGTAAAGCAGACTATTTGTAAGCTCTTATTGTCAGAAAAAGTGGCTCATCTATTAAGGTAAGTAATAAAAATACCTCACATTTATATAATACTTTAAGATTTATACAAGATATTTTCCTCACCTATCTAGCTACTATAGATATTACTTTTTATAAAACTTTATTTTTTTAGATAACAATTTTAAAAATATGTGATTAAAGGATAGCATGTAGCCCACAATACTTTTAGGTGAGGTCAAAACCAGATTAAAATGTAGTTAGTTCCTATCTAATTTTAATGCACTGATATATTAATAAAATAATGGGGGCCAGCGGCCAGCTGGAGGGACCCCAGAACACCAGCAGCTGTGGAGATTCCAGAATTATCAACATAGACATGCCTAGGACAAAGTGAGAGGTTAGTGCCCTATGGACTTTGGGACCAGTATTTGGGGAACACGTTGGCTTCCTCCCCTGGGGGCTAGAAGCCACTGAGGAGACATACCATTTTGTAGTTTTGAGAGGCAGCTCCAGCTCCTGGCCTGTGAACTGTAGGGAGATCCAGCAATCAGTCTTGGGGGGTAATCGCTCCTGCTTTAACCTCCCTGGATCTGGATTGTAATCTGGGGTGGAGGTCGTGGGTGGATTTCCAGCTTGCCAGAAACGGAAGTTGGCCCCAACCACACGTTCGGGAAGGAAGTTCCCGCCTGGCACCAGGCCATACTGTGGCAACAAGCCCAAAAGTCAAGTAATTAAGTGGTAACATGCCTAGGCAAAGGAAACAAATTAAACAGAAAAATGTAATCTTAGACTCCTACTTTGGGGGCAAAGAAAATCGAAGCATAGAGCGAGAGGAGGGCTGTGAGAAGTCCTGCTCCAAAAGCCCCAGGGGAAAACATGAGCGGGTTGCAGGCCATAGAGGACCTTAAGAAGGACTTTAAAAATCAAATAAGAGAAGTGGAGGAAAAATTGGGAAGAGAAATGAGAAGGATGCAGGAAAAGTATGAAATAAGGGTCAACAGCATGACTGAGGAAAACAACACCTTAAAAATAGACTAACTCAAATGGCAAAGGAGGCCCAAAAAAGCAATGAGGAGAAGAATGCCTTAAAAAGTCGAATTAGCCAGATGGAAAAAGAATCTCAAAAGTTCACTGAGGAGATTCATTCCTTCAGAGTTAGACTGGAGCAAATGGAAGCTAATGACTTTATGAGAAATCAAGATACTGTCAAGCAGATCCAAACAAATGAAAGATTAGAAGGCAATGTGAAATATCTCATGGGAAAAACCACTGACCTGGAAAATAGATCCAGGAGAGACAATTTAAAAATTATTGGACTACCTGAAAGCCATGATCAAAGAAAGAACCTAGAAATCACCCTTCAAGAAATTCTCAAGGAAAATTGCCCTGATGTTTTAGATCCAGAGGGCACAATAGAGGTTGAAAGAATCCACTGATCACCTCCTGAAAAAGATCCCAAAAAGAAAACTCCCAGGAATATTATAGCCAGGTTCCAGAATCCCCAGATCAAGGAGAAAATACTACAAGCAGCCAGGAAGAAACAATTTCAATATTGTGGAAACACAATCAGAATAGCACAGGGCCTGGCAGCTTCTACACTGAGGGACTGAAGGGCATGGAATATGATATTCCAGAGGGCAACAGAGCTGGAAATGAACCCAAAGGTCACCTACCCAGCAAAACTGAGTATTTTGTTCCAGGGGAAAATATGGTCATTCAGTGGAATGGAGGACTTTCAAGCATTCTTGAGGAAAAAACCAGAGTTGAATAGAAAATCTGACATCCAGACACAAGAAGGAAGAGATGCCTGAGAAGGTAATCAGGGAAAAGAAATCAAAAGGAACTTATCAAAGTTGAACTATTTACATTCCTATATGGAAAAACAATAACTGTGACTGATGAATTCTTTCTCAGTATGAAAATAATGGAAGAAGAGTGTATGGTCATATGAATACATATGTGAATGTGTGTATATATGTTATATAGAGGGCATAGGTTGAATTTGTTGGGAAGGGAGAATACTCAAGGGATGAAATTATGAGGTGAGAGAGGAAAGTGGCAAGAGGAGATGGGAAGAGACAGGGTAGGGTAAACTATCTCATGTAGAAGAAGCAAGGGGAAGTGGTTGCAAGGGAGGGGAAGAATAGGAAGGCAAAAAGGCAAAACCACATTCTCATTGAATTTGGTTCTGGGAGAGAATGATATACATACTAAATGGGATATCTCAACGTGCAGCAGAATAGGGGGAAGGGGATGAGAGGAGGTGTGATGGATGGGAGGGCATCCTTGGGGGGAGGGGAGGTTGGAAGTGCCCACTATAGAAGAGGGACAGGATCAAGTAGGGAATGGACCAGGTGAGGGTGTGGGATGAGTGGGAGGGAATTATAAGCAGCCTTGTACAATATATCTACTATGGTAATGTTTTGCGTAGCTAGACATGTACAACATATACTGAATTACTTATCTTCCCAGAGGGAATGGGTGACAAGAGAGGAAGGAAATGGATCTGAAATTCAAGGCCTTAAGATTAAATGTTTCAAATATATATAAATACTATTTTTAATACTCTTTTGCTTGTAATTGGGAGATAAGATGTTCAGGCATTGGGACACAAAGATTCATCTTCCTCTAATGGAAAAGTCGAAGGAGGTATGGGAGAAGATATGGGAGGGAGCAGATTGGAGGAAGCGATATCTTGTGGGTCTGCTATTCTGGGAAGGTGGCTAGGGGAAAAATAAGTGGGGGGAAATAATTGTAACTCAAAATCTGGCAGAAATGAATGATGTAAAACAGATCTTAATAAAGCATTTGTTTAAAAATAAAATAATGATGATAATAGCATCTAACATTTATATAGTATCTACTATGTGCTTAGGCATTGTGCTAAGACTTTACAATTATTATCTAATTTGAATCTCACAACAACCCTGGGAGACAGGCCTTATTATTATTTTCATTTTCCAGATGAAGAAACTGAGAAAAACACAAGTTAAGTAACTTATTCAGGGTCACATAGCTAGAATGTGTCTGAGCCTGGATTTGAACTTGGGTCTTCCTGTCTCCAGGCCTTGCATTCTACCTGTCATACCACCTGTAAAGTGTGGTTTTCAAAGTTAGTATGTCATCTACAGGTGTCCTTGTGTGGAGTTTATTAGTTCCCATTTCTATTTGAGTTTGATACTTCTGTTTTAAATCATAATAGTTATCCTCAGCATCACTCCCCCATCCTCCTCCAGAAGAACTATCCCATTTAGCAAATAATATTATTGTAGAAGGAAAAAGGTCAGCACAACTGATATATTGAAAAAATCTGAAAACATGTGTAGTGTATAACACTTGTGGACCTCCCATCTCCACAAAGGGTTGTATTGGGGGTGTCTTCAATTTACATTGCAAATACTATGACCTCTATTTTACAGATGAGAAAAAACTGAGACTCAGAGGGGACTTGGTGACAAAGCTAGGAAAAATCTATCTGGAATCTGAATCCAGATCTCTGTTGATTCAAAGGCCAGGAGTGTTTAGATTATACCATACTTTAGTAAAAAGGTAAGATTTTTAAAAAGAACCCCACCAAAAAAAATCAAGATAGTTTATTTCTGTTCAAAAGAAAAGGACACAACAAACTCCAATTAATCTGTTATTATTGTAGCCCAAGCCCCAAAGCTCATTGGTTTGAGACTCTACTCATTGATAGATATCAATGCCTCTAGTGATTTGATGAGAACAAGAGTGAGGAAAGCTCCAGGCTCTTGATTCTAGTCAGACTCTTCAGACTGAAATTATTTGGGGGTTCTTTTGTCTTCCATCTTCAAGAGAAAAGATGTATGGTGCCAATCCTACTGTAGACTGCTGAAGGGGAAATACAGCTCTGAGAAGAAACCAATGTGAGAAGAGTCAGCAGTAGCCATCATGTCCCCATTTCCACTTTGGGTGAGATCTGGGACTCCCCTCTCTTTATTGAGCTGAGTTACCTCCTTTGCAACTGGAGAGCTCCTTCACCCTTTCTATCTGGTGAATATTCTCCTGTGTATACTTTCCCTGATTTTCTGTTTTGTTATCATCTTGATAAATGGGTTTCTTTGCTACCTACTATTTGTGTTCATTGTGGAACCAGTATTTCATGGGAAGAGAGTTAGCTTGTGGATATAAAGCTTATGTCCTTCTTTCTCTATTAATAGACAGTGATCAGAAGGTTAGCTTGTACTTGAAAAATATGTCCCTTAGACTAATAACATTTACAAGAGCAGATATATCTACTTTGCTATATAGATGTAGTGATATAGATATATGAAATTTTATAAAATCACAAATACACAAAAACACACATATTTGCTACATTACATAGACACCAGGATTTGTGGATTTAATTTGTTCCATATTCCTTTACTCCATCTGTCTCTCTGACGTTCACTGCACGTACATCTGCCTATGTCCTGTGGGTGTGTTCTTTCTTTCTCCATTAAATCTAGAAATTCCTCAAGGGTACAAATAAAATTGATTCTTCCCCTGGCTCCTGGTCTCTTCCATATCTCAGAAGGAGGATTTGCCTACACAGTGAACACCAGACAATAGGAATAGGAGCGCTACAAATAATTCTTCACCAATTGAAGTTGTTAATGTAAAAAAAATTCAGGCCACTAACTATGATCTATCTTCTCTTGTGAAACCTTTGATCTCTGGTCAGAGCTGGGTGACAGGAATAGTGTAATGGCAGAATCTCAGTGATGAAAAGGATGATGAAATCATGCTGGAAGGGACCTCATAAGTCATCTAGGCCAAACATTTCATTTTACAGATGAGTAAAATAGGGCCTCAGAGATGAAGTGACTTGTCTTAGTCATGAAATTAATCAATGTATAAGCATTTGCTAAGCATTTATTACATGTCAGGCATTATGCTGACAAAGAAAGGCAAAAACAGTCCCTGGCCTAGAGGAGCTTATATTTTAATAAATGACACAATGTATAAATGAATAGGTACAAATAAGGGGCGATTAGACAGTGCAGTAGATGGGCCTAGAGTCAGGAAGATTGAGCTCAAATTCAGCCTCACACATATGCTAGCTGTGTGACAATGGGCAAGTCACTTAACCCTGTTTACCTCAGTTTCCTCATTTGTAAAATGAACTGGAGAGAAAATGGCAAACCAGTCCAGTTCCTTAGCCAAGAAAACCCTAAATGAGGCCACAGTCAGACACAACTGAAATGACTCAACAAAGACATATAAGATGACTACAGAAGAGGTGGGTTTAGCAGGTGTAGGATCTAGACAAGGCTTCCTGAAGAAGCTAAGATCTGAGCTGAGTCTCCAAAGAAGACCCAGAGGCAAGGGGTATAGCACACAAGAAGACATGGAGAACCAGGACTCAAACCCAAGTCCATGTTCATACAGCTCTCCAAACCCAGTTCTATTTCCATTGTCCCACACTTTCTCACAGATAGCTTGTCCAGGTTTTCTGAACCTTTTCTTATATGCATAAGGGTGGTCTGGTGTCTGGTGATGCCTATGGATGTCTTTTCAGTATAAAGGTTTGTTTCACTGTGATGGGAGAGAAGCAAGGTAGAAGAGTAGTAGCAGCCAGCCTCACAGCAGGGGGTCTATAGCAAGGCTCCAAGCTGAAGGCAATCCACCAGCTGAGGGCTTGCCCTCCTGCAAAACAGCAATTCCCCAGGCTAGTGAGCAGTCTGTGAAGGGCAACATTGCCCTACCCCAGTAACCCCATCCCTAGTACAAGCCACTAGCAAGGCCTTGACCCTATTGCTGACCAGTAGTGAAGCCCCGTCCTGGCGCTATCCAACAGTAAAACCCAGCCTGTAGCATCTACCAGCAGAGAGACCCTTTTTATATATTGACCCAGCAGCAAGGCCCCACCTCTGGAACAAGTCAGCAGCTAAACCCCACAGCCAGTGGAGGCCAACAGGGATGCCCCACACTTTCAGTACAAGCCAGAAGGGAAATCTACCCTCCAGAGAAAGCAAGCAGCTAAGACCTAAAGGCCAGTGAAAGTCAGCAATAAGACCTGGAGCCCTAGCACAAAAAGCTCAGAACAGTGCAGGACCAGAGCCCAACTCTCATATAAAAGCATCAAGTCACCAAAAAAGGCAGAAAAATGAGCAAAAACAAACAAACAAAAAAGAGCTTGACTATAGAAAGTTATTAGGGTGATGGGGAGTATCAAAGCATAAACTTAGAAGAGGACTATAGTGTCAAAATGGCTATAGGTAAAACCTCAAAGAAAAATATAATTTGATTTAAGGTCCAAAAAGAATTCCTTTAAGATCTTGAAAAGGACTTTAAAAAACAAATTAGGGAAGTAGAAGAAAAATTGGGAAAAGAAATGAGAGTAATACAAGAGAATCATGAAAAAAGAGTCACTAGCATGGGAAAAGATACACAAAACTTTGCCAAGGGAAATAAGTCCCTAAAAATAGAATTGACCAAATGGAAAAGGAAGTACAAAAGCTCACTGAAGAAAATAATTCCTTAAAAATTAGACTTGAACAAGCAGAAACTAATGACTCTATGAGACATCAAGATATGATAAAAAACAAATCAGAAAAGTAAAAAAAATATGCATATGAGAAAATGTGAAATTTCTCATTGGAAAACAACTCACCTAAAAAATAAATCCAGGAGAAAAAATATTAGGATTATTAGACTACGTGAAAGACGTTATAAAAAAGATAAAAGCCTGGATAACATCTTTCAAGAAATTATAATTTTTTTTCCTCATATATTAGAATGAGAGGGCAAAATAGCAATTTAAAGAATTCACTGATCACCACTTGGAAAATATCCCAAAATGAAAACTCCCAGGAATATCATGACCAAATTCCAGAGCTCACAGATCAAGGAGAAAGTGTTGCAAGCAACCAAAAAGAAATAACCAAAGTATCGGGAACTACAGCCAGGACTACATGGGATTTGTCAACTTCCACATTAAAGAGCCAGAGGACTTGGAATATGATATACTGGAAAGCAAAGGAGTTAGGATTACAATCAAGAATCACCTAACCAACAAAAGTAAATAAAATATTTCAGGGGGAAAAATAGAAATTTAAAGTAATAGAAGACTTTCAAGTATTTTAATTTAAAAGATCAGAGCTGAACAAAAAATTGACCTCCAAATACAAGACTCAAGGGACACATAACAAAAAAACTAAAAAAGAAACAAGAGAAAGCATAAGAAATTCAATAAGGTTAAACTATTTATATTTTTATATGACAAGATAATATTTGTAACTTTACTACTATAAGAGTAATTAGAAAGACAGAGGGTGTGGATATGCTACTTTGATGGGATGATACTGCCCCCCCCCAAAAAAAAAAATAAAAGGAAAAGGATGAGAAAGAAAATTACAAGAATACAAGAAGGGGGCAGAGGTTGAATGGGGCAAATTGTCCTACATAAAAGAGTCATTATAATGGAGAAGAAGATGGGGAGTGTAGCAGCAAGCACCCCAGCATCCCCAGAGTGGCTGGCAACACAGGTTCTTAGATCTGCTTTTCAAAAGGAAAGCAACTCAAAACGGGTTAACAAGCTTACTTTAATCAAACAAACATATATCATTTACCTAGTTCAGGGGGAAAAGGTCAGCACCCCAAACTTCAGAGTATACAGACAGTAGTTTCAAAACAGAGAAACAGATCAAGCAGACAGGCTTCCAAACTGCCCAACCGTTATGTCAATACCAAATGACAGTTACCAGAGAGGGAAGCATCAACATCTGGGTTTTCAAAGCCAGGGGGCTCTCAATGGCTGCCCAGAGTCTCATCTGGTTAAATCACACAACACTTCTCAAAGTGAGCCCCAAAGCAAAGCCTCAAATCAGGGATTATAGAGTCTTCTCCTGGCTCAGAGAATGTAACCACCCTCTTGACCCACTGCCCAATCACACAGCATCAAGGTGTGGTCATTCCTGAAAACCAAGCCTCCTACCACAAGCTCCATGTGACCACATTCAGCCTATTAGGAGGCAGAGTATATTTTCAAATCAAGGAAGGTTCTCAGAGTCACTTAAGCCAATCAAAGTCTCTTAAGCCAATCAAAGGGCCTAGGGGCAGGGAAGATCTTCAAATCTGCATTTCCATTACATTATCTAAGAACCTGTGTTGGCAGCCACTCTGGGGATGCTGGGGTGCTTGTTGCTATAAAATGGCAAAGAGGATGGGATCTGCTGAGTAAAAGGAAAGTATGGAGGCTGGGATGTTTGTTTCCCAGTTGTGGTAGCTGTGATTTTGTGGAGCCACGGAGCAGGAGAGAAGAAGGGCCTGCATGCTGACTTCACTGAGCTGAGAGCAGGAATGGTGAGCTGCCTGCATGGAGACATGTGGAGAAGCCAGGAGCTGCTGCCTTCTGCTGGAGGAGGAGGAGCCCAGGAGTTTGGAAATCAGCCACAGGACAAGATAAGGACTGTGAGGCAAAGCAGGGGCACTGAATGTGTTTCCTTGTTGCATCCCACAGTTTGGGACCCAGGGGAAGGATGGACTTGTGACTATGGTGGGTGGGGTGAAGTTCCGTCGACCCCCAAGAACCCCACCTTTGGTTTTGTTGCCCAGCTCCCTCTCTGGACTTGGAAGCAGGGGTTGGAGCTGTGTGAGGGGAAGGACACCCCCCTCCTCCCAAGAGAACTTTATCTGGACTCTTGTTTTGAATTGATGTGATAATGCTTTGTATTTTGTGTTTAAGGCCCAGTGGCCACTTTGGTAACTTTAGATGTACCTTGAAAATATGACTTAAGAGATGGTTAGTGCTAATTGAAACATAAATTGTCTATGCTATGGGCATACTTAGTAAGACTTTACAGAATAAGTGACTGATTGTACTTTGATTGTCACTGATAAGAGACAAATTGAGTTAATCAAGACTTTGCCCCATGAGTGGAAGACTTTGACCTTGTAGTTTGAAACTACAGATAAGTGACTAATTGAGTTAATCAAGATTTTGCCCCATGACTGGAAGACTTTGACCATGTATTTTGAAAACTGATGTGACTGATTGAGTTAACTTAAGAGTGACTATTTTTTTTATTTTACTGATAAGTGACTGATTTAACATTTGCCCCATGAGTGGAAGACTTGGACTATTGTACTATGAGATTATATTGTGATTTTCTTATGTACCTGGAAAATGTGACCTAAGAGATGTTTTAGTGCTAATTCAAATGTAAATTGTGTATGCTATGGGCAGGAAAGATCTTGGGGCTGAATGTAATGGAAATGCAGATTTGAAGATCTTCCCTGCCCCTAGGCCCTTTGATTGGCTTAAGAGACTTTGATTGGCTTAAGTGACTCTGAGAACCTTCCTTGATTTGAAAATATACTCTGCCTCCTAATAGGCTGAATGTGGTCACATGGAGCTTGTGGTAGGAGGCTTGGTTTTCAGGAATGACCACACCTTGATGCTGTGTGATTGGGCAGTGGGTCAAGAGGGTGGTTACATTCTCTGAGCCAGGAGAAGACTCTATAATCCCTGATTTGAGGCTTTGCTTTGGGGCTCACTTTGAGAAGTGTTGTGTGATTTAACCAGATGAGACTCTGGGCAGCCATTGAGAGCCCCCTGGCTTTGAAAACCCAGATGTTGATGCTTCCCTCTCTGGTAACTGTCATTTGGTATTGACATAACGGTTGGGCAGTTTGGAAGCCTGTCTGCTTGATCTGTTTGTTTCTCTGTTTTGAAACTACTGTCTGTATACTCTGAAGTTTGGGGTGCTGACCTTTTTCCCCCTGAACTAGGTAAATGATATATGTTTGTTTGATTAAAGTAAGCTTGTTAACCCATTTTGAGTTGCTTTCCTTTTGAAAAGCAGATCTAAGAACCTGTGTTGGCAGCCACCCTGGGGATGTTGGGGTGCTTGCTGCTACAGGGAGGAGTGGTGATTGAATACAGACTGATGCACGTTATTTTTCACTTTCTTTGTTTTCTTTTATTTGAGTCTTTTTGTACAAAATGACTAATATGGAAATGTTTATAACCTATATCTGATTGCTCAGGGAGTGGGGAGGGGAGGAAAAAATTGGATTTGTAACTCAAAACTTTAAATAAAAATGTTTCTTTAAAATTTTTAAATAAAAGATAAAATATAGTAATCAAAATATTTTAAATAATTTCATAAATACATAAAATCAAAATAAAATTATTTTTTAAAAGTAAACACCCTCTGCTTGAAGGCAAGCCATTCTGTTCTAAACAGCTTTAATTGATAGAAACTTTTTTTTTCCCCTGACATCAAACCTAAATTAGCCACTTTGCAACTTCAACTCATTGCTCCTAATTTTGCCTCCTGGGACCAAAAAGAGCCAGTCTGAACTCTCTTACATATGGCCTCCCTGTAAACATGAAAATGGTTATGTCCCTCATAAACCTCTTCTCCAGGCTAAACATCTTGAGTCCTTCTAGCAGTGCTCATTTGACATACAGCTTATGCTCTTCATCATTTTCCATGTCCTATTTTGGGAGTTCTTCAGTCCGTCCTTAACAAAATGCAGCATTTGGAACTGAGCTCAATATACCAGAAATGATCAAAATCAGCGATGTCTCCAGCTGCCCTCCAAGAAGCCACAATAAAAGACATTTTAAAATATTCAAGACACTGAGTGACCTTGAAAAATTCACTTAAGCTCTCCAAAACTCAGTATCTTCTTATGTAAAATGAGGGTTTGGGCCTGGATGATGTCCACATTTCTAGCTTTAGAATTCTATGATTCATCATTGTCCCCAATTTAACTTCAGGATGTTCCATCTCCCAGAGGAGTTAAAGGCAAGGGTGGCAGAAGTATCTCTCAAACACCAGACATGCCATTCTCATCCTCCCCCCCTTCCCCTCTGATCTATCTCTCTAGCCTCACTTCTACCCCCTCACGCTCACACCCAACTCAACTGATCAAAGATATTTAGAGAATGTTTACTATGTGTCAGGTACTGTGCTAAGCTCAGAGAATACAAAGGCAAAATGTCTCTGCTCTAGAGGAAATTACATTTTCATGGAAGAAATATTATAGATAAATAGATAATGGACAGATACATAGAAAGAGAGAGAGACAGAGAGAGGGAGACAGACAGACAGACAGAGACAGAGAGACAGAGAGAGAGATAGGAAGGTAGATAGATACAGAAGAGATAAATAGTGCATCTAGTAAGCATTTACTATGTATCAGGAACGCACTAAGCACTAGATATAGAAAAATAAAAACAAAATAATTCCTAATCTTAAGGGATTTACAGTTTTAAAAGGGAAGACAAAGTATAAAGAAGATCTGCAAAGGGGGAGGAGGGAATGAGTGTACCTGCCCAGCCACTGTAGAGGTGGAGCAGGCTGGAGGATGAGCTGGAAGCAGAAAATAGGAGCATTGGAACTGGCCTCATTATATGGAGGTTCTAGACATCTGTAGGGTTCTAGACCTTTGTAGGGTTTTTGTGAGGATCAAATGAGAGGATATATGAATAACATGGTTTCTCTAGGTCACTCTCCCCAAGTCTGTTGCCTTTTACCCTCACTTCTCCCCTCCCCATTTTCCTTGAGGGGAACAGGGAGGGTCTTTTCTCTGCTTAAAGCCTTACTATATTCCTCTCATTTTATGGGCTCAGTAATTAGCATTTAACTACTAAAACTCAGATTAGATTTTACAAAGAGGAATGTACTTCAAACATATAGCAAAAGCAAGTGCTTAATAGCTGTGTGACCTTGGGCAAATCACTTAAGCCCAATTGCTCTGCCTTCCCCCCTCCAAAAAGACAAAAAAAAGCAAGTTTACGAAAATTTTCCCTAATAATTCAGGGGCATAATGCCCTTTATACAATCTCAGTTTCTAAAGGGTACAAGGGAATTTACTTCACATTTTAGGTTCCTATATGGCATTAGTCCTGCTAAATTCAATCTCATAGCCCAGCTGGGCTAGAATCTGCAGATGCTTGGTCCTCAGAGCTGCTGAACTCTGCAGCACCTGGTCTGGATATTGTTGTTTGTCCTTCATTCTCAAAGAGGGCCAATGACATCAGGAAAGTGATATCTTGACTCGCAAGTAGATTGGATTTAAGTGAGGCAGGGCTGTGCAAAGTTACCAGCCTCACTCTCCTCCAGAGCATCTGGATCCGGTGGCAAGATATAGATCGGGTGTGGATTATTAGATTCCCAGATCCCCATGATTTGAGTTCCTAAATCAGATTAGAGACTCTACTCTTTGTACCTAGAAAGAAAAAGAACACGCAAAAAAATCAAAATCTCATATCTATTTCTCAGGGCCACATGCCACATGGAAGAGGGGAAGGAGGTGGCCTTCTGGTATCTTCCCTTATGACTGGTGTCATTGACTATTAGTGAAAGATAATAATGAACATTTATATAGTGCTTCTTATGTTCCAGGCACTGTTTGAAGCACTTTACAATTATTATTTCATTTGGTCCTCACAACCACCAAAACTGAGGCAGACAGAAGTTCAGTGATGTGTCCAGTGTCCCATAGGCAATAAGTATCCGAGGCTCAACTTGAACTCAGACCTTCCTTATTCCAGGCCCAATGCTCTATCCACTACACTACTTAGCTATTTCGGGAAAGGAATCCTTCAACCATTAGGACCTGGGTGGAAAGAAAAAGTCTCCTGAAAAAGTGGCTGAGCTGAGTCTCAAAGAAAGCCAGAGATGAGGAAGGAAAAACTTCCTGGCACTTGGTGTCTGGGGAATGAAAACTTCTCAGAATGCATCTTATAAATTGGTGTCAGTTCTGACTGTCTACTTCACCCTTCTCCTCCTCCCCTCCATTACTGCTGTCAATCAGCTGCAAGCCCTTTCAGGAAGCTTTCTGATTTCCTGGCTCTGTGGGCCCCTCCTCCCAACCAGTGGGAGTCAGGGACAGCTCCTCCCTCCCCTGCTTTGGGACCCTTCCCCCTTTCCCTTGGTGTCAATCAGCACCTTGTTCTTTGTAAGCCTGTTTCCCAGCCACTGAGAGATAGTGGCGGGCTTCCTTGTGACTTGCTTTTGGGGAAGATTTTCACACTGAGACTTCAGTCTGCCTCTCAGCCAATGGGAGAAGGGACAGTCTGAGAAGGTGGGCTTGATTGCCTTAGGGTTTAAAACCCTGTCCACTCCCCATTGACTTGCCTCTTCCTCATGATCAGTCATGGGGAGGACTTCTCTCTTCTCCTGGGTAAGAGAATAAATTCCTACTTTTATGCTTTGATCTCCGTTTTCTTGATTAAATTTTGGATGAAGTTCTTCATCCCAAACAACGGGCAGCCAGTCCCAAGTTACAGAACTGAGAGGTTGATCTATCATGCATATTGAGGAACAAATAGGGCAGTATGGTTAAATCATAGAGTGCAAGAGGAAGACTGAAATTAGAAATTCCCTCCATCCCTCTCCCCCCACCAAAACAAGATTTTATATTGGTTGTGGTAGCAATAGAAGCCACTGGAGTTCATTGAGTTCATTGTGGTCAGACCAACACTTCAGGAAACTTAATTATTTTGAAAGCTGTGTAGAATATGGATTGAAGTGAGGCTAGATCTGAAAGAGAGAACAATTAAAAGCCTTTTTTTAAGAGTCCAAACAAAAGGTAATCAGGGTCTGCACTGGAGTAGTAGTTGTGTAAGTGGAGAGAAAGGGATCTATACAAAAATGAAGAAGAGAGAATAATATTGAGTTTTCCTTGATAAGATATTCTTAGTTGTGAGCTTTTATCTTATGCCTCTAAGAAATCATATTTCATGCATTCTATTTTTATATTGTTAGGTCCTAAATCTTGTGTGATCCTAGCTGTGGCTCCTGTGTACTCAAACTTTTTTTTTGGCTTCTTGCAGTATTTTTTTCTATTTGACATGGAAGCTCTGGATTTTGACTGTGATTTTCCTAGTTTTCCTTTTGAGGTTTCTTACAGAAGGTAATTGATAGATTCCTCTTATTTTTACTTTGTGCTCTGGTTCTAAGAGATCAAAGCAGTTTCTTTCATGATATATTGAAATATTATTTCTAGGCTCTTTTCTTGTTTGTGGCTTTCAGACACTCCATATTTTTTGAGTTGCTTCCTGGTTTTTTATTATTTTAACACACGTTTTTTGAATTTTGAGTACCAAATTCTCTCCCTCTTCCCAGTCCCTCCCCATTGAAAAGGCAAGGAATGTGATACTCATTATATGTGTGAAGTAATGCAAAAAAAAAAATTCCCTATCAGCTATATTGGGAAGGAAGGAAGGAAGGAAGGAAGGAAGGAAGGAAGGAAGGAAGGAAGGAAGGAAGGAAGGAAGGAAGGAAGAAAGGAAAAAAAGATGCTTCAATCTGCACTCCTAGTCTATCATTTCTCTCCCTGGAGGTGGATAGTACATAATTCTTAAATTATCTCTCATTGATCAGTTTTTTGGTGAGTTGTTTTTGACATGAAATAGAATGACATTCATTTTTTAAAATGTTGTGACTTAATCTTAATATTTCCTGTTGTCGGGCATGGCTAGGTGGCACAGTGAATACAGCACCAGCCCTAGAGTCAGGAGGATCTGAGTTCAAATGTGGCCTCAGACACTTAACACAAAACTAGCCATGTGACCTTGGGCAAGTCACTTAACCCCAATTGCCCTACCTTCCTCCTCCAAAAAGCAAATATACATTCCTGTTGTCTCATGGAGGCATTAACTTATTTGGTCCCTTCTAATTTTCAGAAAATCTATTATTTATGTTAGACTTTATACTTCTTGTACCAAACTGTCAATTCTCTTCCTAGCTTTCTCCACCATGTCTCTCATTTCTTTCCTATTTTTTCCTATAACACTCTCATTTCACTTATAATATTTTTTAACTTTTTCTCCATTTCTTCTGGTATTTCTAAAAGATCTTATGGACAGTCTGTGTTTTAATTTGAAGTTTTGCTTGTAATTATTTTGGAGTTCTTCTCCTCTTCTGGATTTATGTCTTAGGAATCTCTGACTTCATGATAACTCTTTATCTTTTTGTTTGTTCATTTAATTGTTCTTCCAGAGATCTGTTCTGAGCCATCCAAGGGTTGTTGCCCTAACAATGAACTATTTCAGGGCTGAGCTTGTTCCCTTCTGATTGACCCATTTGCCTGTAATTTGGTGATTATGGTAAGGTAGTGGAGGACTGAGTCAAAGATATGCTCTATGGCAATCCCTTTCTTCCCTCCCTCTCAGAGCTTTAGTATTTGAGTTCAGGTTGAGTCCATGCTCCAGACCTGGAGCAGTTTACCTGGACTGAACCTGAGACCAAGCTCAGCTCTTGGAAAAATGAGACAAATGTTCTGGGTTCTGGGTTCTAAGTCCTGACTCTGGGAAACCCCTCACTACTGGCTTTGGAATGGAGTTGACTGATCAGTTCCAGGCATCCACAAGTTGCTAGACTAGCTCAGAGCTCTGTACACTGGGTTGGTGCTCCAAGATCAAACAAGATACTATCTGTAAAGTGCTTGGCACACAGCTGATAATTAATAAATGTTTGTGCCCTTCCTTTTGTTCCCCAATTTTTCTTTTTATTTAATTGAAGCTATTTTCTACTCATTTTATTTTACTTTGGCCTTGACATGTGATTTCATTTGTATGGGAACCTTCCTAGTTTTTGTTAGTAACATATATATATATATATATATATATATATATATATATATATATAGTTCAATCATTTTTCCATCACATCTGACTCTTTATGATCCCCTTTGGGGTTTTCTTTGCAAAGACACTACAATAGTTTGCCATTTCCCTCTCCAGCTCATTTTACAGATGAGGAAACTGAGGCAAACAGGGTTATGTGACTTGCCCAGGGTCACACAGCCTCAGTCAATGTCTGAGGCCAGATTTAAACGTAGGAAGGAGAGTCTTCCTGACTCCAGGTCCTATATTCTATCCACTATGTCACCTAGCTTCCCCTAGTAATATACAGAATCACAAAAATCTGGATTTATAAAGAACTCCAGTGCCCCTACTTGAAAAAGAACCCCCATTTCAATTCTGTTTCTAATCTGTGAGTACTAGGACTGTCAATGACTTTTAAATGCTGGCTTACTCAGGTAAAACCTCAGGTTCCTCATGGGAGAGGGTCCTGGAAGTAATTAAATGTATGACAGTGTCAAGGATCAGGAGAGAGCAGTATATAGCCAAATTGTATTAACTTCAAAGGAAGAGCAATTGTTCATGGCTGCAGCCAGGGTTTCTAAATGACAATAGGAATAAAGGAATACATGAACTCCTTCTCTGCTCCTATGAAATGGGGATTGAATGAATACCCTAGAGGAAGGTCAGTTTTAGAGAAGGTTTTTGGATATAGATTTCTTAAGTGAAAGACTTTGTTTCCAGCTCATTACAAGTGTCAAAGCGGGTAGTAGAAGAAAGAACTGAGACAGAGGAGGGTGGAGATATATATTGATGACTATACCAATACAGGGACTGCTAGGTGACACAGTGGATGGGATGCTGTCTAGAATCAGGAAGACTTGAATTCAAATCTGGCCTCAGACACTTGCTAGCTGTGTGACCCTGGGCAAGTCACTTAATCCTGTTTGCCTCGGTTTCCCCAACCATAAAAAGAGCTGGAGACTGTCCCCAGATTCCCCCCAAACTATGTAAAAGGGGACTCTGAACAACTTGTGGAGCCCCAGCACCCTCAGAACGACACAGAGAAGCTAACCTCCTGCTAAGGATAGCCCAGCAGCCCTGCAGGAAGGACCAGAGCAGCGGTCTGGGACCTGGCAGCGTGCAGCACGCAGAGCGCGGGAGCCGAGCCAAGCCCAGGTCCTCGTGAGCCGAGGTTTTAGCCCCAGGGCGGCGGGGCCAGCAGCCGGCTGGAGGAACCCCAGAACACCAGGAGTTGTGGCGACTCCAGAATTATCAGCATATACATGCCTAGGACAAAGTAAGAGGTTAGTGTCCTATGGACTTTGGGACCAGTATTTAGGGAATGCGTTGGCTCCCTCCCCTGGGGGTTAGAAGCCACTGAGGACAAACGCCATTTTGTAGTTTTCAGAGGCAGCTCCAGCTCCCAGCCTGCAAAACGTAAGGAGATCCAGCGATCAGTCTTGGGGGGTAATCTCTCTTGCTTTAACCTCCCTGGATCTGGATTGTGATCTAGGGTGGAAGTCGTGGGTGGGTTTACAGCTTGCCAGAAACATAAGTTGCCCCCCACATGTTCGGGACGAAAATTCCTCTATCTGGCCTTAAAGCCATAGTGTGGCAAAAAGCCCAAAAGTCAAGTAATTAAGTGGCAACATGCCAAGGCAAAGGAAACAGAAAAATGCAACCCTAGACTCCTATTTTGGGGGCATAGAGCAGGAAAAGGACTGTGAGGTCAGAAGTCCTGCTCCAAAAGCCCCAGGGGAAAACATGAGCGGGTTGCAGGCCATAGAGGACCTTAAGAAGGACTTTAAAAATCAAATAAGAGAAGTGGAGGAAAAATTGGAAAGAGAAATGAGAAGGATGCAGGAAAGGTATGAAATGAGGGTCAACAGCCTGACTGAGGAAAACAACACCTTAAAAAATAGACTAACTCAAATGGCAAAGGAGGCCCAAAGGGCAATGAGGAGAAGAATGCCTTAAAAAGTCGAATTTGCCAGATGGAAAAAGAATCTCAAAAGTTCACTGAGGAGATTCATTCCTTCAGAGTTAGACTGGAGCAAATGGAAGCTAATGACTTTATGAGAAATCAAGATGCTGTTAAGCAGATCCAAACAAATGAAAGATTAGAAGGCAATGTGAAATATCTCATGGGAAAAACCACTGACCTGGAAAATAGATCCAGGAGAGACAATTTAAAAATTATTGGACTACCTGAAAGCCATGATCAAAGAAAGAACCTAGAAATCACCCTTCAAAAATTCTCAAGGAAAATTGCCCTGATGTTTTAGACCCAGAGGGCAAAATAGAGGTTGAAAGAATCCACAGATCACCTCCTGAAAAAGATCCCAAAAAGAAAACTCCCAGAATATTATAGCCAGGTTCCAGAATCCCCAGATCAAGGAGAAAATACTACAAGCAGCCAGGAAGAAACAATTTCAATATTGTGCAAACACAATCAGAATAGCCCAGGACCTGGTGGCTTCTACACTGAGGGATCGAAGGGCATGGAATATGATATTCCAGAGGGCAAAAGAGCTGGGAATGAACCCAAGGGTCACCTACTCAGCAAAACTGAGTATTTTGTTTCAGGGGAAAATATGGTCATTCCGTGGAATAGAGGACTTTCAAGCATTCTTGAGGAAAAAACCAGAGTTGAATAGAAAATTTGACATCCAGACGCAAGAAGTAAGAGATGCCTGAGAAGGTAATCAGGGAAAAGAAATCAAAAGGAATTTATCAAAGTTGAACTATTTACATTCCTGTATGGAAAAGCAATAACTGTGACTGATGATATCTTTCTCACTATGAAAATAATGGAAGGGGGTGTGGTCATATGAATACATATGTGAATGTGTGTGTATATTGTTACAGTTATATATGGATAGAGGGCATAGGTTGAATTTGTTGGGAAGGGAGAATACTCAAGGGATGAAATTATGAGGTGAGAGAGGAAAGTGGCAAGAGGAGATGGGGAGGGACAGGGTAGTGTAAACTATCCCATGCAGAAGAAGCAAGGGGAAGTGGTTGCAAAAGAGGGGGAGAATAAGGAAGGCTAAAAAAGCAAAACCACATT